>RJWH01000361.1:841193-881116 GCA_004363575.1 Solenodon paradoxus | reverse complement strand
CCACCACCACCACCACCACCACCACCACCACCACCACCACCACCACCATCACCACCACCACTACCTGCAATACCATCACCAACACCACCACTTCCAACACCACCAGCAGCACCAGCACAAAATAACATGTCAAACTTTTCTCTGAACGTGAAATATCTTTCCCCTGAAAAATAACACTCCTAGAAATACCAAAAATATCATTGAAATAAAAAATTTGAATCCCTGGATCACAAAGATGAAAAAAATCAAGTTATTAAAACAAATCTGGGCACTAAAATCTGCTATCAGCTGTTTATATCTTTCATAAGTTGTCATCATAACAGCTTTTTGAACATTTTAGAAATGTTCAAGATTCAATGATATGCTTTTCTACTTTAATGCCTTCTTCATTGCTTACCTTGTAGATTTCAGCTCTATCAGATTCAGTCTTTTTATAACAAATACCTTAATATGCTCTTTTCTGAAATGAAATGAATAAATGATAAATCTACCAACATTGCAACTTAAAAACTAATGTAATACCCTAGCTTTAATTATTTTAAGAAACAAAAGATAAGTCATTTATTAACATAATATGCACAAAAGAGCAAAAGATTTTTTATGATAAATGATTTAATCTGATGCTTGTACCTGCATGTCTGAGAAAATATTTAAAAGATGAATAGGATAACTCTGCATTTGAAGGACATGTGGCATTCACTGTCCCACTCACTGAAGACCTTAGCTTGCTTATCATTAATGCAGCCAAAAAATGCACTCCTTAACATTTTATAACTCTTCTCTGATATCCAGTCTACTCTCATTACTAACCATTACCTTTACCATTTCTAAGAGGAAATTAAATCATAATTCCAAATATCAACAGTTTAGTCTACAACCAAACAATGTGTTTATCAATATTTGTATACATAATATTTACTAAGCACCTGCTTTTTAAGTTTCATCAATAATTCCCTGTTCTCCAGAATGCAGAGAAAACAATTTCTAAAGGGTTATCCACTTGCTATATTTTATTTGAGAAATTAGCATTGGTTTCAGGAACAAGGACAATAAGGACTGAATTTTAGGAAAGGCTAAATTCTATTTCAAGACTTTGGGAGACTATTAAAGTCTTGATTTATCAAGTCAGTTACAGAGATTCTTAAAAGACAAAACTACTAAATGGAAACATTGAGTTTCTCCACATCACTTTAGTCTGTTTTCAGGTAACCTTGATGTTAAAAGCACCAGAGACAACCACAACATGAAGGAAAATAATCCCTCTGGAATATGAAATCAGAGATTAGTAAAAGCAGAATTGTTTCAGGTATCCAAGTAGCTACTTTTTTATTATAGCTTGAAATAACGGAACATAGTGGCCCATCTTAATGATAAATTAAGATGCAAATTGAGGTGGTTTCAGACTCTAATTTGGTTGCAATGGCAGAAAAGCAGTCTCAATATCACATTTTCCAGTTTAGATGGTTCACCAAATATTTGTGCTTATATATCTCTACTATGTTTACAACTATCTGTTTATTTCCTTTTCTTGTGGCAGAACTTGGGGTATTTTAGTGCCTGATGTAAAAATGACCCAACCATCAGAAGAGATAATAGCAATTGTCTTCAATCATGCCCCTTAGTATCTTCTCAATAATATAACTTTTTATATAAAATTTCATTAAAATCAGTTAAAGTTTTAGAAGGTCCTGGACACTTCTTTTGTTTGTTAATGAGATAGGCCAATATGAAGAGCAAAGGTAGATCAAAAGGCAGAACATTGATTTAGTATTAATTTTGAACAAAGATTGCCTTCCTCTTAACTGTAGTAATGTGGGTACATTATCTACCTTCCATGAGCTTCAGTTTTCAATACAAGGGTGCAATCATAGCATCTCCCTCCGAGTAACATACAGCTGTAAGGAGATATACACGCAAAGTGTGGACAGTGCCTAACACAGAGCAATCACTCAGTAAAGAGTTAACATTATTAGCTGACTCTTCAGTTTTTATATGAGGTCAAATCCTGGGGGTGGGATGAGGGGAGAAGGGTTGAAGTGTGAACAGCCAGTTTGTGAACACTTGGTGAGAGAACTATGTAATTGCATAACCCGTGTATCTACTTAAGATTTTGTGTGAACACAGAAAGTAAGTAGAAAACAGGTAAAGTGGATCTAAAGGGTGATCTCACTGTAGGTGAATGTCTTATCAGAAAGATCCAACAGTCCCTCCGGTGATCAAGACAGGACTAAAATCTCGTGAGACTATTTCTGAGTTAGACTTGAAAAAGTAACACAGACCCAAATCTCTGGGCCACTGCATAATGCTGATATCTGACATATTTTGATAAAAATAGCTCACCAATCCAAGATTTTATCACCTATAGCCTTGGTTTCCTGATTTTTGATCCTATATTCCATGTACTGGTTGTAAAACATGTTCCTGCCAATAAACTATCCTAAAACAAGTCAGAAATCAGAGACTAATTCACTTACGTGCACATAAGAAAGATGAGCAACTTCAGGTTTCAGGTAAGTTCAAGCATGCAGGTTTTTTTAATCTCCCAGTCCATAATGTGATGAATTTACTGGGTTTTGACTTAGAGAAATTAATTATTTATTAGTGGTCATGGGATTATTTGAAGTCAATATTAAAAAACAGCAAAAATATTTTACTTTTAAAATTCAGCCAAATGAGCTTAATTTGCATGCAAGCAAAGAATTGAAGACTGCATTGCATGCAGCAGCTTTGCTCCACATCAAAGACACTCCAGAGATCAAAACAAAATCAAGTTCTGAGGAAGAAATTCTCTTCTCAATATGCCTGTTTTTGTTTTCTCTGTCGGTGTGGGTCGATTCAAGGCAATATCAAAATGTGTGGGCACCTCATCTGAATGCCTCCATGTTAACCTCAGAGCTAAGACTGGTAGTTAATGAAAATGTGAAAAGTTTGACATCAGAGGAAGAGTGTGTGACTGGAATCGGAAAACTTGAAGCTGGTCAGGGAAGAAAGGTTCTTGGTGCAGCTTCAGTTTCCTTCTTGCAGAGGAATGGAATTGCTGTCACAACTTGAATTGATATTAAGACATTTACTTTTTATCACTCATTTTATTTTTAATTTTTTGGATACAATCAACATGACGATCATTGATTGTCTTTGATGCATCTTTGTTACATGAGCCAAAGGATAATGACCTTAAGTGTATTCCATCATTTGTTAGGTGGGTTTGCCCTAGTCTTTTTGCTTTATTTTCTCCTGGAAGGAAAATTTTGGACAAATCAAACTGTAAGAACCTGAGTGAGTTCAAACCAGGCCAGAGCTGCTTAAGTAATGCTGGTACTTTCATAGATCATTTTTTCTGTGACAACGATTGAAAGGAGTATAGACAATAGCACAACAGGAATCAATTCACATGACAAAAGGAAACTGTACAAAGTTTAATCCATTTCCATTTAGTCTCAAGATCGGAATCTCCTTGGATGCTGAGCCTAGGAGAGATATTTTTCCCCCTACAATATGCATCATCAAGTTGCTTTAGAAGTGGTGCTGTGGGCTGGAGGGAGGCGGCACAAGTTACATAACATGCAATTTAAGATAATGGCCTTTGAAAAGAAGAAATTAATATAAACAGACGAGGCCAACCAAGCTTCAGTCATCTAGAAGGTAGTTTCAATCACCACCGACATTAAACAATATCACCCCCACTGAGTCTACACTATGTTTATTATCATTTAATTTCTTGCCCAAATCAGTGCTTTCTTATCATGATGTTGCAGGGATTGCAAGCTCTTTTATGACTACAATTGGTAGAGAAATGCATTCATCGAAGTGGGTAACACGATACAGAAATTGAGCTCTCTATCTTAACCTTTTGTGGCTTTCAACATTCTACTAAAAACATTAGCAAAAATAAAAGCTATAGCATTTCCACAATTATCACAGCACTGTCTTTGTTCGTATAATGATAGAATCCGTACTTTCAATTTGGAGCTTGATAACAGCAGCTGTCTTGTCTGCTCAACTGCGGGGTTTTAGGGCTCACATAATTATTCATTTTCTCTCATTTGACAGTGGGTGTTTCCCTGAAATATTTCAGGCCACAACAGAAGATAGAATTTTAAAATCCTTTTAAATGTTCTTCTATACATAACAATATTGAATTATACATGAATAAAACAAATTTAATTGACTTGGAGGCACACAAGCTCTAATTAACACTATCCCTCCATACTAAAACCTGATGGCCACAAGTCACACACACGCACGCACACAGGCATGGTGACTGTTAATGTATGCAGGTCTGTTTTCTCTTGGTGCCTAAAACTAAAGGTTTCTCTTTTTCTTATTTTGTCTCTCTTTCTGTCTTCATATTCTTTTCCTGCTCCTTCTCAGGAGTCCAAATGTAATTATAGCCTTATAGACAAGTTACATGTTAGCATAGCAAGACTGCATTTTACCCAGCCCTCCTTTTGTTTTTTGCTAAGATTTATTGATGGATAGCTGAAAGGTAAAAAGAAAAAACAAAACCTCTCCACATAAAATGTAAATGGCACTCATCTTCTGATATGCATCAAGCTAATCACAATAATAACACATAAAATATGAATATTGGGGAATAAACTGAATAAGCAATTTTCCATTATTATTTATAATGTTTCCTGGTGACAGATTGTAACATACATACACATGCATACTACTGCCAACCAACAACAGTGTGCTTTATTAAAATTGGTGAAAATTACATTGCTGAGTGTGTTTACATGTGCTGAGAGAGTGGTTCAAAAGATTGGAAGATGGTTTTATGGGCAAGGCTATGGAAATGCTAGAGATGATCATGGAAGAAAGGAGATTTTTATAATATAACAGAAGGCAGAGAGAGAAGATGAGAGAACAAGAATGTACATGTGTACGCATGCGTGTGAGTGGTGGATGCAGGGACAGAGTGGATCGGGATGAGCAAGCAGTTACAGGATGCTACCAAAACATTGCTGGTGGAATTTGTAGTCTAAGAAAAAAAGTGTGTTACAGACATGGTACTAAGGAAAAGCATCCTATTGTGCCTGACACTTTATATGTACTCTAAATAGTTCATCTTCATTTTTTAAAAAGAACAAAGTATTGCATATTTTGTATAAGAGATAAAATAATAAAATTAATTTTATTAAATGTTATTGGTCCTGGTCACTATATAATATTTTGAAAATTCATCACAGCAGTAAGAAGAAATGGTCTATCATGGCCACCCCAAACAATTTAATGCATTTTATTTTCAACTTATTCGTTTTTTTCTAATTTGTACTATATAATAGTTTCACATACAGTCTTGTTGTTTATTTTTATTTGAATTCAATTTGATTTTCACATCACTTATGAGATTGAATCTCCAGCTAGCTCAGAGACAATGCCATATCATTCTCTAAGCTAAATAAGAATATTCTAGAAAATAGTTCTTGCTATGTAGAGGCAAATATGTATATATATATATATATATATATATATATATATATAAGCACTGGAAGTCATTAAAGAGACCTTTCTATTGACAGAAGGTTTCTACTGACTCCCAAATACTTTGCTCTGTGGGGGTAAAGGAAAATTTTTCCCATTCTTTTGATGTTCTTTACAGGCTGGACAAACAAACAAATAAACATTAGACAGGATTAATAAGAGAAAAGTTCAAATTTAATAACATACATATGGAGAATTTACATGGTTATAAAAAAAAAACACTAGCAATGAGATCCTTACTCAGTCTACCAATTCAAATGTTACCCTCTCAGAAATGTGCTCACAGTTGCACCTAGAAATAATACTTTGCCCGCTCTCTTAGCATCTCAACTCAGTCAAATTGACACATAAAATGGTTCAGCACAGAGGATTAATTCTAAACATTATCCAAAAACTACTCTGAGACCTCCAGCTAGGTCTAGGTGTATCTCATAATAAAAGAGTAAAGAAAAATAAAATATTTTATAAGGCTGAATGTAACTCATCTAGGTCAAAAACCATAATAATGCCCTGAGAATCTGTGACTGTCTTCATCTAAAATCCCCGAGAACATTTTTTTTAAACTAACGGTTTAGGAAACTCATTTTATTATGATTAATATACATTTAGTTCTTATGATCTGCTAAAACCCACAGGAGATGCTGGAGCTCAAAAAATTGATTAAGATGCCAGAGAATACATTTCTCTGGTGCTTATTTAGTAATGGGAAGCAACATAACTAAACATAAAATTATAAGGACAGGTGATGTAACCATGCAGAAGTACTAAATTCACAGGAGAAACAGCACAAGTTTGTATAATTGGTATGTTCGGGAGAATTTCCTAGGCGAAGTGACAGCTAAACTGTGACCTAGACTATAGCCCGTTAAAGTTGGGATAGTAGTAGGACAGAGGAGAGTAAACAACAAAACAAAACAAAACAAAACAAAATAAATGTAGGTAAAAAGATTGAGAGGTGTGTGTGTGTGAAATACTTTAAGGTGCAGCATGCTGAGAGATGAGGCTAGAGAGCTAATTAAAACTTATTTTCTCTGTATTCTGTGGGTAGTTAATAAATAGGTGGAATAAAATATAGTCAAATAAAGTTAGGAAATGTGTGTCATCCCCACAGGACTTCTCAGAGCTTTTACTAGTTTATATGCACCACAAATCTCTAATGTTTACAGCTCCGGAAATAAGTTACTGTATTACTATAGTGCTTTTTTAAAGCTGTCTCTTGGAAGTTGGAGGTGACCACGTCTCTTTCTTTTTAAGCTGGAGAAAAAATGATACAAAGAGGGAGATCAAATGGATTGATGTAGCAGTCTATGATTCCTTAGTATATTTATCCCCTGAATACTATTTATACTATGTCTTTTTATTTTCTTTATTTTAAACCAATTATTGGTATGAATCTTCACCTCCATGCAAAATTCATGAGAAAGGAACTCTCTACCCATACACTGATTGGTACCCCAAACCTAAAGAAGTGTTTTCTGAGATCGGGTGCACATTCTAAAGTCATTGCTATATTTGAGTATTTCAGAAGTTGGTGTTATTTGGCAGTCATGTCTACTCCACCACAAAATGAATGAATGAGTATATAAATATATAAATAAATAGAACACAGGCAGCATGTGCCATGAGCTCTACATCTTTTTGACAGAAAATCAATGTACAGTGGGTCTGGAAATCAAGACCACTGAGCACAATTTTTGTTTGCTTTCCAGATAATTTCAGTTTCTGCTGTCATTGGGATGAAACAAGAAGAGCTCTTCTGCTTTCCCATCTCATTCAAGCCTTTATGGGTCATGACAAGCTATTTGCAATTATGCTCATTCAAATTCTAAATTCTGCCCAAATATAGTTGACAGACGGCAGGCAGCTAAGTGACGGGAATGGTACAAATAAATTCTGTACATGGTAATTATTTATTGATCTGCAAAGTGCACTCTCTTTGGATCAGTGCAAGAACAAAGGCATGAATGTGTTGAAAGCTCATAATAATCATATTGGGAACAACATGGACCAGAGTGTGTGTCATGCTTTAAATATTCTTGATAGAAGAATAAAGGCTTCCTTTTGTGCCCATTTCTCTTAACACATGGGCATTTAAAAATTAGTGCTGTCTGTTTCCTTAACCAAATCCAGATTCAAGAAACTTTTTTTTAAAAATAGTATTATCACCTTAACCCACACATCACAAGGTGTTTAAAATACGTATATTAAGATTACAAATTTAAAAATCAGTGACCTTCCATTTTTTTAATGAACAAAAGGTCCATGACAATGAGAATTCCTTTAGATTTTCCATTCATTTTGGAAATGGAGATATGACCCTTGTTTTAAGCAAGATCGCCTCTGTTCGATCATTGAAATAGTCCTGCTAAATGGTGCTGCCATGGTCCAGCTTGTGAAACAGAGCCCTAGTGGGTCTCTCATAAGGCTGGTACAATGTCCTACTTTTATTTCTATAGGAACAAATAAAAATAACATATGTGCCCTTATCTACCATGTATTAAACACGAAAGTGCCCAAGACTTACCTTATAAATTTGTTCTAGGTCCTCATATTTAGACATTCTCCTTTAGTAAGTGTGAATTAGATTCTAGGAAGTTTTATTTTTAGCAGTATTTCCAGGTGGTTCTAATGCAAGTACTACTTCAGCTTAGAGACTTTTCATCTTTATATTTCTGGTCCCCAACCCAGTGCCCAGTACATATCAGATTTAAAGATATACAGATGTATATATGTATATATATATATATATATATGTATTTTTTTAAAGGAATGGTGTAGGCAGGAATGAAGGTGAGTAGGCAGACAGGCACAAGAGACAGGAAGAATAATTATTTTATTTCCATTTTAGCTGCTCACACTGGTTGTCCCCACCCCACCCCCTACCTTGGACCCAGAACTGGAACCCAGGAATATGTGGCCTTCATCCTTCAGAGTTGATCTACCTAACCACTGCTCCATCAGAATGTAGCTAAAAGCTATGTTTTTAACAAAATTAAATTAAAATAAACTGATACTTGATTTGGACTGGACATGGTCATGTTAGTCAAAATAGGCTAGACTGTGCAGCAGGAAAAAAAAACCCATAAAAGTTTCAGTTGTTAGCAGACAGGCCTGTTTCACATTCATATAGTCCAGTCACTCTGGAGGAAAACTAGTATCCATAAAACTATTCAGGGATCCAGGCTGACAAAGTTGCTACCATTATGCAACTTCACCTTGTAGTTGTAGACTCTTGCTGTGGAATAATGTACTTGAATTTCTACCCAGATAATAATGTACTTGGGTTTATGACCAGAAAGAGTCTGTGATCCAACCAAGCTACAAAGTAACTAGAATGTGTAATACTCCTGTGTGCTAGAGGAGAACTGATAGAGATAAATGTTAGGGATCTCGATTCCTGGGAATAACTTATGAGAGTAATTTAGTCATATGTTGTCCTTGTTTATGACTTTTTAGGTAAATATTAAAATATCATTCATGGAATTTCTCTATTCCATCTCCCCTGTCATGGCTCCCCAGTAAAGTCTAACCAATACATATGTATTATTTTCATGGAAGAGTCAATGAATGACAAGATCAGAAAATAGGCACAGTATCTGTAGATGTCCTCATAAAGACTTCTATTAGTAAAACATATCTATCTATATCTATTTATATCTATATATATGTGTGTGTGTATGTGTATATAGTTATGTATTTATGTATCTATCTGTTTAGAGAGAGAGAAGGAAAAAGAGAGAGTTTAAAAACTTACTCAGAGACCTGGATACATAGTAGAAAAGATATACAAGAACACATGGTTAGTGGTTAGATACTGAACAAAGCACTTGTAGATTTATCCCAAATAACTGTTAAGTGTTCAGTTCCTGATGTGAGTATTTTATATGTCAAATAATGCCGTAGGTTGGAAAATTATCTGATATGTCTCCAACATACCTAAGGAAGAGGGAGAAGAGGGAGTTTCTTGTAATCACTGCTACTTGGAAATAGACTAGATATCCTGTGGATAGTTTTAAACATGTTTTAAATACAAAGCAATAGATTTAAACTAGTTATTTAAGACCTCTCAAAAACTGATACTTTGAAAACTAAAATCTATATGCTGCTTTGTTACTATATGAAACTATAAAATAACTAGGTTTAGTATGTTTTCATTCCAGTGTTTTAAATAAGTGGTTAAAAATATTTATTAAGTATTACAAAATTAATACAGGCCTTTAAATATATTCAACAAATAGGGGGAAAAATTGAAAATCTCATTTCCTCAAATTCTAGATATTAAAATCTTGTTTCTTGATTGACATCCTTACAAATTTTAATACGTATATGTAAATACATACCTGCAAGCAATAACCAACACATTTTTATCTACATATTTATCTATTCTACAAATAAAATAAAAAGAGAGGAGGGCCAATATTTCTTCACTTTTTATCCCAGTGCGTAGCACATAGTGTTAATTAATGAATGGTCTGATGGATAATAGACTCTTAAATTTAAAATACACCTCATTATTTTTAATGGCAGTGTAGTATTGCACAATACTAACATGTGATAATCATATTCTTTTTATTGATAGATACTTAAGGTTTTTATATTTTTTCACTATTACAAAAATTTCAGAGCTATTCTTGTACATGAAGTTTGTTCACTAGGATAGACATTTATACAGAATTGATCCTTGGAATGTTTAGCTCAAAGTCATGAAAGTTTAAAACTTTGAAAGACACAGCGAAATGATCCTTATGTTTTGTGAGAATCCCAGAATCAAGTGACAATCTGATGAAAGTTAGTGTTACACTCTCAGTGTAACACCACACACAAATATTCTATGCAATTTCAGAAGCATCTGGACATGACTTGTATGTTAAGAACTCCGTCTTCAGGGGTTTACATCAATTACTAAGGTGCACTTCGTTACAAATGATCTCAGCTTTTAGTTACAACACTGATGGTTTTCCTTCAGAAAATAGATTGCTGAAAGAAGAATGATAAGATCCTGAGGTATTAAATCTAATTTGTCTCATGCAGATTTTAAGCTCAATTTACCCACATTCAAAAGCAAATGCTTCAATGTCAATGCAGTGCTGTGACCATAACTAAGTCACGATTTTCTATTTTAAGTTGCCTTACCTGCTTCAGTCACAGTGCTATTAGCACCTTTTTTAAGAAAAAGGGAACACAACCTGTTTCTAGTTAGCCTGCATCAGGTTGAATGAAATGAGAACTTTAACTTGTTCAGTCCAAACACGAGATTTGCACCAAGTCATAAAACAGAATGCCGGCTGAGGACAGCTACTGACAGAGAGAAGTAAGCTTATTTATCAGACATGCACCACCTGGTTTCTCAGTGAGAATTCCTACCAGCCTTCCACAGGACAACCCCCATGGTTGGGGGTACCATGGTGGAGTAGCAGTTTTCTCAGCTGCTTTCTGTGGGTGCAGTCCACATGCATTGGGGTTCTCGTCCTAGGGCTGGTAGCACAGGCCAGGATGAACAACTAGATGAAATAACATGTTTTTTCATCCTGCCTGCTTGCCTCAGCTCGTCTTCATTACTACCTGCATGTTTCCTTACCAAAAAACAAAACAAAACAAAAAAATCACACACACAAAAGAATGATCGGTTTGCAGTTCTTGTGTGAAAACAAGAAACTGTAAGGTGCATGGACCACCAACCTCACTCACTCTCCTCTTTGTATATAACCCAATTATTCAGTTCTCTAAGCTAGTCCATTTTTCTTAAAGGAACAAAGAAAAATTAATTTAATTAGTCCTCCTGCTCATTTTCAGAGAAAACAAAGCTTGAGCTAGAATAAGAGATGCTCAGTGTTAGCTGTCTTGGGGAGGAAGGATGCTTTCATTTAAGGGGCTGTTCCTGATTTACATGAGAAAAAAATGCTTTTGATTTACTCAGCTGTAAATGATAGAGGACTTTCCTCACTTCACTTCAGAGAAGGAAACATTTGGATATTACAGAGAACCGACTGTGACATCTTTAGAGAGTAGAATCACTTGGCTGGACTCATTTCCTGACTCCTGTGTTTTCACAGCACAGAGTTTCAAAGACAGTGTAAAACTAACACACACTTAAAATTCTTGGTCTCTATCAAAACAAATCTGCCATTTCCTGCTTCACTTTTTAAGTGAGGCTCATTACAGTCCTAAATTTGAAATTCATTAGAGAATAAAATCCACACCTGTCTTTAGATCATTCCTAAAAACTAACACTATCATATTTTATAGAAAATGCTACTAAATGGAAACTTGAAAGCTATAATTAATATTATTGAGTAAAAATGCTACCAGGCTTAAGTTTTAAATTATGAAATAAAAAGTGGATAAACTCCTCTCCTTCACTGCCCTTTAAGAAATTAAATTAAAGTTCAACTCAGAGGTAAATAGGTTATGCCAATAAAACAAATAAATAAAGCTAAGTCCTAGGGTGTTTTCTGCATTAACAACCTCAGGTCCACTTGGACTGATTAGAAATGCAGAATTGAGAACCCTACCTTAGATCTATTTGTTCTTTACATGCGTTTTACAAGGGTCCCAATTTAAGTTTAAGAAATACTGATCTATGTCTTCATTATGAAGACAAAATATTTCATCCCTCAAAATGCACTATTATGTGACTGGTGGCCAGGTCTTAGGGGTGTTTACAGATTCCACTACTCCTCTGAGCAGGACTAGAATGGAAGACTGCATTCTTGAGAATATCTATAGGAAAATAAAAGTCAAATATGCATCCAAGTTCACATAGCTATGTTAAAATTCAAGAGCTGAGCATATTATTGAAGAATGACCAAATGAAAACAACAGTATGATTCAATTAAATCCAGAAATTTTAGTTATAAGAAAAATCCCTAAGGATTCAATATAATGAATAAAACAGGCTTATTTTGTTTGAATGTAATATATTTATATTATTAATTGAATCGTTTATTAATTAGAATCTTTGATAACTTGTATAAATTTAGTTCCCATAAGAATAATGTTTTTTCCTTCTAAATAATCTTTGCAAAACAATTCTAAAATTGCATTCAAATGTTCAATAAATATTATTCAGTCTCTGAGTTATTAGTAATTGTCTTCACTTGGAGTTTTCTATTATGACTTGGTGCATCTCTCATGTTTGTACCAGACACAATTAACGTTCTTAATTTACTCTGATGCAGTCTAATTGGTTTAGTTTTTGAGATACATCAGTGGAAAGAAAGGGGCCATAAGTAGTTCTTTCCTTTGTGAGGAAACATAGACAACAAATGCCTAATGTATTGGATGGTTAGCTGGAAGTGATAAGCCATAGGGAGCAGGGCTGCGAGTGGGTAGAGTGCTGTATTTAAGTAGGAAGATTGATTGTAAAGGTGCCATCTGAGCAAAATGTGAAGGAAGACAAGAGCAGAAGAAAGCAAAGGGAGGCCCAATTCTTTTGACCAGAGGATGATAAATTTCAATCTCTTCTATGTATTTATTATTTTCCACACTCAATGAAGAGGAAAGTATCTTCTCCCAAGTTGTAATATGATCAATGATTCACTGCTAGAGTACTAGTGGAGAGCCTTACTCTAAAATTATATATATATATATATATATATATATATATATATAATTATTTTTGGTAAGTCCACATAGTCAGCCTGAAGTGCACTCAGATTTTATTTTTCAGTTGCATCTGAATGCACAAAGGTGAGATTCTTATGTTAAATATAATTGCATCTAGAAATTAAATCTATAACAATCTTATTATTTAGTGTACAATTTGTTTTCTAATTCTGGAAGGAAGCATCATGATTATTTTTTAACTATTTTAATGTTTTTTATTTCTTTTATTTACATTACTATATGCTTTTTTTGGATTTTAAATTTGCACTTCAATCTGTGCGTTTTTCACACCACACTCACCACCAGGGTCATGGTGCTCTTCACCTTTGTCTTCTTGACACTTTCCTTCTCATGTTCCCTCCCCTCTGACCCTCCCGGTAGCCAGTCCTGCACCCTGTGAATTTTGCGAAGTTCTGTCTGTTTGTTTCTTTACATTCTGCATATGAGTGAAACCACCCTGTATTTCTCTTTTTCTTTCTAACTTACTTTACATAGCGTGATCAGCTACAGCTCTAAGATGTTGCAAAGGGCACAATTTCATCTCTTTAAACAGCTGCACAGAATTCATTACGCTTCTTTATCCAGTCATCTGTGGATGGGCATTTAGGTTGTTTCCATATCTTGACTGTTGTGAACTGTGCAGCCATGAACACAGAGGTGCAGATACTTTATCTTACTCAGGTTTTTGCATTCTCTGTGTCTACGCCTAGAAAGAGGTGAGAATGGCCTACATCAGAAAGAGATATTGTCATCCTTACCATGGAGATAAGAAGACACAGGTCTGTCATGATGAATCACACTCTGAGGTCAGAGTGCTGTATTAGTGAATGAGGTCATCATCGAACTTAGTTCTCTCTGACGTCAAAGTCACAGTGGTTTTACTAAACCACCCCCACATTTTGTACAATGTGTGCACCATCACAGTGCATCACGATGCATTATTTTGGACACCTGCAAGCCCTCATTTCATTGCAAGATTATAGAATGGACTACACTTATTTCATACTATAGGCTGCATATAGTACCAACAAAGACAAAACATGTCAAATTGACAATCAAATTTCCATCTCAATATTGAACCAATATTACACTTCAAGATTCTAGAAAAAAATCTTTACAATAAAACTTTTCATTAATCTATAACAGGTTCTACGCATACAGCTGCTTTCGTTTATTCAGTTCCTTCTATGAGTTAGACCGTACCATGTATTCCACATACATAATCACGTTTCATCTTAATGACATTATTTTAGAGCTAAGAAGACAGAGGTCAAGAGAAATTAAGTAAGAACTGTGTCCTTATATTTCATGATGAATTTTACTCCTAGCCCCTTCTGTAGGGTCCAAAAAACTTCTATGTAAAGAACTAAAAAAAAGCAACTAGTGTAGAAAAGCTAAAGAATAGCCCATCAGAACATGCCAAATCTAAGCAGTGGGTAAGGAGTGCTTCTCTTGGACTATGAGAGTTGGGAACTCAATTCAATGTACCCATTTTGCCTCTAAAACGTGACTCAGGAACCAATAACATTGCATGTCAGTATGAATCTGCTATTTCTGCCTGCCAAGCACCCAGCGAAGGACCTGGACAACCCAGAGATGCACCCTTATAAATCTATCATTACTGGGAGGTAGAGTGACAAAAGAGTCTCTCAGGAGCTGAAATGACTCTTAGTGTCCCTGGTCGGTATAAGCAGCTGGCAAAGTAAGCTTAAAAAGGAGACCCCCCCCAAAAAAAAAAAAATCAAGCACCACTGTGTGTAGCTCTAAGTCCAACAAGTTATTGATAACAGAGATCATGAGTCATCAAGAAAACACTTAGGGGAACAGCGATGTGTGCAGCATAGGATAGAAAGCTTTTCATGGAAAATAGTTCAAGTGAAAGTCTAGGCACTTGATCTGGCCAGTTTTAAGAGTTCTACCGGAGAATGCACTTTGGGTAGAATTCTCATTTTCTGACAACTCTGGATAGATCAGGCATAGCTGTGATAATGTTCATCTCTGTGTATTATAATGAAGCTGCCATGGTAACTCCAGAAATCATTTTAGAAATGTGCAATTTTGAAAGTTCATTTCTTAGAGGAAAAATGAGCACAGCTGTAACGCTCATAATAATCTAATGAGACTTGAAAAGAACGTTCGGGCAAAATACATATATATATATAGAGAGAGAGAGACTGTTCAGATTTCACAATTATACAGTCCTTCTGAGAATGATGTGGTCCTCCCATGACTTCCCTAGCAATGAAACAAGGGGGACATTAGGTCAGAATTTTAATTAAATTTTGATGTGTACAACCCAGCAGTAGAACTCATTCAGCTCCTACTTAGCTCAGGATGCTCGCTAAGTAAATCACAGAAGCGCTTGCATGAAACATTGTATGTACTTGTCGTTTTCATAATTTAAGGAGCAATGTATAATAAATGTTCCTAGCATTAGTTATTTAGGAAACGCTGACTTTACCTTTTATGACTGGTCCCAGGAATCCAGACTGGGAAGGAAACAAGTGTGACGCATGGGAATTTGGATACATTTCCAAAAGCGAAACTTTCCATCATCGACCCCACCCATTGCTCCATGTTTGAGAAGAAAAAGGCATAAATCAAAGCCCCAGGTCTCCGCACCTTGTCATATAAAGCATTTGTTATTTTTCCCAAAGGAGATTGTAACTTTTAAATAGATCATTGTTGTTTTGGAGACGGACTCATCTGAGACTGACAGAGAGATTGTAGAGAGGTACCACCTGCTCAAGAAGCTCCTGTGAACACTGGGGTCACAGGACAGCAGGAAGGTCACTCCTGGAGGCAGGACATGATGAATTCCTGAAGTGGCATGAGTAATTAGAGTGTCTTTTCCAGCATTTTCTTTGAAGGGCTGCAATTTGAGATTTGCGCTCTGGATACCAATTCAAATATGCCATGTTTAATATATATAACACACAGAAGAGATGGCGTTTATGGTCATCTGCTAACGAAAGAACCTTCATATGTCTGTAGTATTCCACATTGCCCAGAAAACTGTCCCACAAACTTTAAGAAGTTATTAACTTCACAGTTGCCTTCTAAAGAAACTAACCTTCATGGTCCAGAAGTCACAGAATTCCATTTCCCTGCTTAGACTTGCTTTCCAAATCAAGCAGTGATTTCATCTTCAATATCTCCTATTTAGCTAAAGAAAAGGACAATGAGTCGGTGTGACTGGTTCCCCCATCCCCCAGTACTACTAGAATCTGGGAATTGATTGTATTGTGTGGATACAGCAGAAATATTTTAAGGCATCTGTTTCTACTTCATGTCAAACCAACCTTGCCATCAAAACATTATTTTGGCCCTCTCAACAAGTTCTAGACATGCTAGTGGCAGTGGCATCTGATAGAAGAGGACAAGTTTTCTTGAAACTGATTACATTACACAGAGTGGAAAATCAAATTAGGCCAGTCAGCCTGTTTAGCAGACTTACTCATTCATATTTGGTTGTCAAGAACAGAGAAATGCTAGCTTAGGCTTCTGTCTTGAGAACAGTATATCTCATACATGTTTAAATGCAATCTTTTATAAACATCATATTATAGGGGAGCAGGGAAAAATAGCAGTCCCCCCATCAACTCCTCTGGTTTCTCTACAGACTAGTCAAGCAAACAAATTAATATCAGACAGATTAGTCAGGAGGAAAGACCAAATTTAATCACATATATCTCTCTCTCTATATCTTTATCATCTTTATATGGAGAATTGCCATGCTTGTAATTCTCAATAATTGAGACAGACCAAGGACCCACATACTGCTCTAGGGAATGGAATAGGGGCCTGCAACATTAAAGAGAGAGGAGGGGGTCTTCACATGGAGGGATAACTTTATATGACACACCTTTGCCTCTAGCTGTTTGTTCTGCCTTTCAACTGGGTTTCACTGATAAAACAAACTCTTTCTGGAGAGCATTTTGTAGTCATTATTAGTATTTATTCTTAAAGTGATGGCAATAGTTTCTCTGGAGACTCCCAGAGCCTCAATTGACATTCATTCCACAATACCAAGGTGACACATAATGGTACAAGCCAGTTCTAGACATTTGGAAATAAGTTTATCTGAACATAATTGGTGGGAGACAGATCCTATATGCCTAGTTCTCCGCTACCATCATGATTTCCTCAACTTGAACATTTAACGCTGGGACGTTTTCTTTAGCAGTAGGAGCAAGAATCAGTGAACTTAAGAATCACCACTGATTCTGTGCCCCCCTGCTATCCATGCACTGATAATGGTTGGCGGACTTCCAGCCTGAGGTTTTATCACTAACAGCAATCATTGTTTTAGATTGTGTTTTTAGCATTGGGCTGAAAAACACAGCTACTACTCTGAGAGATCTTGTATGTACGTGAAAAAAAAGATCGCTTCTGTTACAGTGGGAAGCATGGACACTCATTCTTTAATCACCCTCGATCCTCATTTTATTTTAAGGTTTTGCAAATTGTATACTTCCCTTCAGACACACTATCGGATTCTGTTTTATTAGAAGGTCTTGCAACTTGTTTTATCCACTGAAAATCAAACCCAGGCAAAATCTTGGGTCTCCTCAATGTCTCTCCCCTCCATGTCAAAATTTAGAATGTAGACTCTCTTTACTCAGTTTCTTTTTTTCAATCCCTTTGCAAAACTATTACTCATTTCTTTCATTTCCTCCCTCACAGACTCTTGGTAAGCCATGGCCAGAGCTAACTGCCTCACCCTTTGCCTCTCTAAATTCTGTCACTCAGCCTGGAACATTCTTCTGTATTTGTCCTGCAGGGACAATTTTGTGCGATCTAACACTCTCTCTCTCTCTCTCTCTCTCTCTCTCTCTCTCTCTCTCTCTCTCTCTCTCTCTCCACACATACACACACATGTATATATATATATATATATATATTGCAGTAATTATTCTACACACTAACATAACCTCAAATGCATAGGTTCACCATTCCTTGGATATGTCAGCACACCCTGCCCTCTACCAGATCACCAAGTGAGGAACACTTTTACTCAAATCTTAACAAGCTACCATCCACCCTCTTTCATACTCTATTTCCTCTCTTATCCTTTCTTTCTCATATTTTAAATTTCTCTTTCTCCACTGGGTCTATCATCTCTCCTTTTTCTGTCTTTGAAAGTTGTATGCTCACTAGCTCCATTTTCTTTAAAAAGATATTACTCGGGTCTTTCTTCTTATTATAAAATGAATACAGACAATTTGGAAAAAATTCTTAAGTTAAAAGAAAACTACCATTCATAATCCCACTACCTAGAAGAAAACTCTGGGATGATGGAGATAATCAATAGATTAAATGAGTTAATTCTATAGCTAGATGCTGGGTTTAAACACTGGCTCTATCACCTATTAGCTATATGGCTTTGGCCACATAGCATCAACTCACTGTACCTTTGTTTCCTCTTGTGTAAATGTCTGTAATTCCCAAGAAAATTACTGTGAAAATTCAACAGGTTAAGGTGAGTACCTATAAAATAACTGGCACTAGTGAAGAGAGTCATAAATATCTTACTACTTTTTAAAAAAATAATTGATGTATATATTTTCAGTCTTTTCCTTTGCACATATACTTTTTATTGGGGATCTTTTATATAAATTATTTAACAACTTGATGTCTCACTTAATGTTATCGTGTGTCTCTACTTCCTAAGTCTTTACTTACTTTCATCTTGCTGCTGCATGGCAGGGCCCCAATACTGCAATTCAGCCTCTCGATCAGACACAATGATTTCTAATCGCATATGTAATGAGATCATGCCCAGTTTTCATCCTGGTTGAAGTTTTCAGTACTACTGACCTTTTCTAATTGAACTCCCTCTCTTAACATTACTGACTCTGTTCCCTAGCTGCTCCTTTCTACATGTCTTAGTCCTAGGAGATATATGCCTTCTGCTGTCAAACTTGTTAAATATCTCTTCTCTAGAGCACTAAATGCTAATTTCATCCTTTCATTCTGCTTCTTCCCTTGCAAATAGCACATGCTATTTAAACTTGAGGTTTTTAAAAGTAACCTTATTTCCTTTAAAAAAATATTTCTTCCCTCTTCTTCCAATGACATTCCTGCCCACCCCACCATCTCAGTCATTTGGAAAATTTTTCTTTTCCCCTATGAATATCCTCATTCAATTCACTATTTTGTGTAAAATGGAAATCATCTACCTTCTCTACACCTCAGAATACTTTCGTCAAATCTTTTTACTCTTCTAGATCTTATCTCAGCCAGTGAGACTAAAACTCACCAGGTTTCTCTAGCCAGAGATGTTGGAATTGTCCTCACTTCCTGAGTTCACTTCTCCCTCCATTTCTTCCAATCATGACTTCCTGTCACTGTGACCTCTTTCCTGACTACCTCTTTATAGCTTCTGCCATGTGTCATAGATTCAAACACCCCTTTGTATTATTGCAATGGCCTTGTGGAGTAGATTGAATAGTGTTTCACATAACTGTACATCTACCTGGATCCTCAGCATTTGCTTTAATTTAGAAATAGGGTTTTTGCAGCGTACTTAAAATAAGGAAAAAGATTAGATCATACTGGATTTACATGAAAGTACTGCAAGAGACAGAAAAAGACACACAGACATCATACAAGGAAGAAGGCTGTGTGAAGATGAAGACAAAGATCTGAGCGGCACTGCCAAGCATTGCCAAGGTAGGCTGACCATATTTCGTTGAGATAAAAATGTACATGGCTTTGGGGTGGCAACTATGGGGCATGGTTATGTGCTGGCAACTAAGGGGAGGAAAGGAGATGCACTCTGAGCAGGAGCAGAGCAACCAGGTCAGCAGCAGTGAAGTACAATGTGATGCCCATCTGTGATCATGTAGTAATGATGTGTGGTCCTGGAGGACTTCATACCAACAGCCAGAGCTGGTGCAAGGAATTTTGGCACCTTAAGCAGAAAAACAAATTTGATGCCTTGTAGGATAGGGTGAGAGCATGACCCTTGCCCAACCCTGAAAGTGGGCGCAGCGACTGGCCAGCGCTGAGCATGGACTTGATGAAACAAATTGACTCTTGGGCATGATAACTGCCTCCACCTGTACTGACTGTACCCAAGATGTCCTGCCCTGGAATTCTGCTGTCCTCGCTTACTTGACTGTTCTTTGTTCTTGTTATTTTGGCTGGTCCTAACCTCCCTCAGCTGACACCTTCTATCAAAAAGCCCCCCACCTTGCTGCGGTGCAGTTACTTGTCAGACTTACCCAACTTGCCGCCAGCAGGAGACAGAAAGCAGGCCTAGCCAGTGTTCAGGGGAGGTGGATGCTTTCCCATTCTGCTGGGACCCCTTGTAGTGAGTCTAATAAAGACCGTGTTGCCGCCACCTGCATCGTCTAGTGATTTCCTCAGACAATCTACCAGTCAGGGTTTTACTCTGCCAGAACTTGAACATGTGCATAACATGACCCTATATGCCCTGTTCTCAATGTCCTGCCTACAACATACACTGCTTTAACCCCCACAGTGCCAGAGATAAGCTCCATAATGCCAGAAATAACCCCCATACTAGTTTCCTGCAACTCACTCTGATCTTCTGATCCCTTTGAAGAAACGGTGCTCATGTGTGGTGGGGAGGAATCCTCTTTCCAGGGCTTCTATTTCCAACTAGGGGACAGGAACAGCAGGAGCATCCCCAATCACGCTGTAGTCATCACTAACAAGGGCTATCTTTAATGCAGGGCAGGAGGGGCAGCTGATTTGGGGCCCCCTCAACAGATTAGGCCCAGACCAACTCAACTGTCTGTTTTACCTCGCATTAATGATGGCCCTGGTTTATTAAAAATGGGACAAAATTGGCATTTATATTAGAATGACAGGAGAGTAGGGAAAGATGGAAAAATAAAAACAAAAATTGTATTGTCCCATTTAAAATAGTTCATATGATTAGCTTATGCCAGGGGCTACTGGAAGCTGAAAGAGACAAGGTATCTTTCCCCCCAGAGCCATCAGAGGAAATGTGGACCTTTATATACTTGACTACATTTCATAAGCAATCGGGTTTGTGGTAATTTGTTATGGTAGCTCCATGCAGTGAATACACCTCTCGGCTAATTTTTCCTGTCAATCTGTCTTCCTTTCTGCCCAAACCATTACGTCATACTAAGTCTCAGATTTATGGCTTTCAATAAAATACAAACATAGCCCCTCCCTACCTGGCTATTCTTCTTTCTCTGATCCTCCTCCTGCACACTTTGTAATCCTGACCCGTCGAACACCAGTTTTCTCCAAGCTGATTTCACTTTCTGATTGCTCCCTCCCTGCTTGGAAATCCCTTATTAGACTGGTTCTTCTTATGCTCTTTGTCATTTTTCACAACCTAGCATGGGCATCACCTCCTCTGTGTCGTCCTTTTTTGGACTCTTCTCTTTCATATTTAAGTTCTACATTTTCCTGTATTATTACATGTATCACACACTACAACAGTTTGCCTCCAATTAGTGATCTCTACAGTATGTTTTCTTGGTGGAGGACCAAACATTGCAGTTTCTCACTCTATGCTTGTTATATGAAAGAATGCCTTAGAAAACACACATAATTCAATGTATCCATTTTAGCTCAAAAAATCATTTTTGAGTCTTTCCTTCCAATTTGCTTTACATTTTTGCTGTCTTGGTTCAAGTCATTATCTTGATGTTCCTGTTTCCATTATCCTATCTTTCCATTTTATTTCTCTATCTCCCATTCATAGCTGTTCTGAAACCCAACTACAATCCTGTCATTCTCTCTACTGGAAATATCATCAATTTCTCATTAGCTTTAATATAAAGCCCAGACTTTATATTGTCTTATAAAGTTCTTCTAATTTTGCTCCATCATAAATGTCATGAGCAAATTTCATTAAATTTCCTACAAATCCTTGAACACCTATGTTTGTGTCTTCATATTTTTATTCTTTAGATTTCTTTTGGTGAATTTTCTTCCTTCTCAGTAAGATTCAAGCATTGCCTCCTTTTTGAGGTTCATCTCAGGCACTGGGATGGATTGAGGACATGCATCATTCTTTCTTCTAAATGACTGCAGAACTCTGTCTCAATCTCCTACTTAAAACTCAGTAGTGTAACATAATTTTCATACACATGTTTGTCTCTTTCTTCATGACCTGTGCCCACCTAGATTTTGAAAACCATGTAACTTCGAACCTTCTTTATAGTTTTGACATCCTGCACTCTGTCTCACAAAAGAATATGTGCTTAGTAAATTCAGTTTCTGAGTGGACTAATACTTTTTCCTGTTAAGGAGTTTGCTAATTTATTTTCAGTCATAATGTACAAATATTCAAACATACACGTGGGTACATTTGAGATAAATTTTTGTGTCAACTTCACGAGGTCTCAGTATAGAGATATTTGGTCACACATTATTCTAGATGTCTCTGTGAAGATATTTTATTATGGTGAGGTTAACATTTAGTTCTTTATTTAATTGACTGTATTGAAGGAACATTGCATCATCACATTATTTAAGGTAGACATCATTGCAAATCAACATCTATATAAATGTTATTAAGTTTGCCATGACCAGTTCATTTCATTTTTTATCACATAATTGATCCCCTTTATACAATTTACCTACTTTCCCCTCCCTGAAGGTAAACATTTAATCAGTAGACTTTGAGCAAAACAGATTGTCCTTCATCCTGTGAGTGGGCCTCTTTCACTCAGTTGAAGTTCTTGATGGGAAAAAGATTGACCTCCCTGGAGGAAAAGGAAACTCTCTCAGGAGATGACCTTGAAAGCTACACAATAGCTCTTCCCTAGATCTCCAGCCCACTGGCCTACTCTGAAGATTTTGTACTTGGCAGCTTCCATAAGCTCCTGAGCCAATTCCTTAAAATAAGTACCTCTCTAAATATGCACATCCTATTGGTTCTATTTCTGTGGAGAATGCTGATGAGCAGGGCAGTCAACTTCATGTCTTCTCCTCTGAAGTGCTTCATTGGCTCTCCGCTCTAACATTTATTAAAAAACAAAACAAAAGCAAAAACAAAATAAATTGTAAATAAAATCCAAGTGTTTAGACTTGGAAACACTTGTTTGTGAAAGTATGCTGGTGGCCCAGGAACCCTGGAATAACCCTGAGAATGAGTTTGAATCATGGCTCTAGTTCCTGAGTGATTCTAGTTGTTATTTCATCTCTTGGCATTCTGCAGCTTCCTTTCGGAATGACGTTAACCTACCTAGCCTATATTATTATTGCTATGAGGATTCTATGATTTACCAAAAAACCCATATAAAGTGCTTAAAGCAGTGCTTCGCACATAGCGAGTTCATGTTAACTGACATGTTTATGAGTCCTCCCGTGTTGACCTAGTTGCTTTATTTTACTAATTTTCCTTTGTTAATTTCCTACTGAGAAAAACAGATTTTATGTTTGTCTTCAGCTCCTAGAGCCTGAAAATTGATACACAATAATATATTCATTACAATGATATTCAACTACTAAATTTTTTTGAAAGGCTTATGTTGCTTGATTCAGTGATGTTATGTGTGAATCCCCAGGGTGATGTATTTGGTTGCTTATTATTTAAACAAAAATGTCTATGTTCATTCTAGGATATAAGAAATGTGGAAAGTTCAAATATACTGGTAAAAATGAAATACATTTGCATTTACTAAAGCTATAATCAAGACAGAAGGCATTAATTAAGTAATTACTTAAGGGAATAAAAATGTTGTTTTTGAGTTTGCTAAGTATTCTTCCCTGCCAAGGGGTTGCTAGAGTTCTGTCTTTAGCTATAACATATGCAAATACATACATAATTAGAGCCAACCTGGATTTTTCCTCTGAAAGAAAAAAGTAGTTCCAAAATAAATCTCAACATAGATTTTTTAAATCACGTAATTTAGGGGGGATTAGTGAATTTATTTTGTGAGTACGTGTGTGTGTTTTAACCCTTAATCTAAAGCAAGACTGAGAACAGTATTTCTTAGCACACTCCTGCTCATTATTTAAATAAAGTATTTTATAATTGTGTTAATAAGATGGGAGTCAACCAGGAAAAGATTAATGTGTGTATGTGTGTTACACACACAAATTCCATAAGACATTGTTTTCCCTCATTACTTTCTGATTTTCATTGATGACATTGAATTCCTTTTGCCCTTCCTTCATAAAGCATCATGTCCCGAAGGCATATACTAAAGTTGAAAGGAAATATACTCCCTGCCACCCCTGCCTTTGAGTATGTGAAAGATTGATGATGGAGAGACTTTCCATCTTCTCTCATGCAGTTCTCTCTTATTACTAATAATTTGGTTACCAAGTGCACTTGAAAGATGGAGATAAAATCTTCATTCATTTTATCAGATGCAAAAGAAAGTCTGATTTACAAGTGAATCAAGAAATAAACTCACACCACTAAAATATATCGATAACCACCTCAAAGACATAGGTATATATAATAAATTGAGCATAAAGAAATATAAACTAGAAGGGACCATATTCTTAAAGTCATTTAAGTCATCTCTTGCATTTTAATCAGGCTTCATTAAATCAAAAGAGTTTGATGGGTTTTTAGCATCTCTTTTTAATACATTTCTAAGAAGAAAGATTCCTCATTTAAGAGGTAATCTTTACTTACATATTTATATGCACACACAACACACACACGTATGTGTGTAGATACATATAATTTAAGAAATTAAAATTAAGTTTTGACTTGATTTGTCCTTGCATTAAATATTTCATTTTATGTTCCCATAGGACAACCTCACCATAATTCTGGGCAATCAGTATCGTTATCCCCACTGCATAGAAAGATAAAAAAGGAAGCACAGACTTGCCTACATGCCACAGAAAATGAACAGCAACAAAATTTTATTTTGCCTTCTCTTTTATTTAATGCCTGCCTGGGATCTTTCCTTAAATTGAAGTTATTTTTTAAAAGTCTAAGTCTTATTTACAAACATTTTATCAACAGAGGAAAATTCTCAAATGGTGTATTTTCTCTCTCTCATACTTTTCTCTTTTCCACTGAAAAATTTCTTTAACTTTTAAATAAAGACTACTTAGAATCAAATACCAATGATATAATATGATAAGCACAGATTCAATTTGGTCCCCATTGTCAGTATTTTCATGTGTAAAACTCAGTTTGGTTTGAAATCTTTGTGGTTGGGTATTTATAGGCATGCTGACTAATGTAGATATATCTGGTGAATTTTTGCAGCTTCCAAATGACTTGCAAAAGAAACCCAGAAACGCTTTGAAAGCTGAGCCCACTAGATCCTGAAGTAGTTGCTTGATATCTGTGGTCAGCTTAAATTGGCAGCTTTCCAGAACCTAGGATGAGAAAGGTTCCCTGTTACTTGATTGTTCCATCAAGTCTTTATAAATGACCCACCTCTTATCTTCAACTGGACTCTTCATCCTCCATATCCCTTCTTTCTATCCCCACTCTAATGCCACCCTTACTTTTCTCTCCTCTTCCAACTAAATATTTGTACATCGAGGAACGAAATGGCATGTTATCCAATCCTTTTTCATTGCCTAATGAGCAGAAACTTGCTTCTGCATATGTTATTGCCTCATTTCAATCAGGTCTTTAATCTCTCTTATGCTGCAGTTTCTTCTTTGGTGCAAAAGGAGTTTTTCCTTAATGTGTTCAACAGATGCTCTTTCCCAATGACATGTTTTGGAGTCCTGAAAAGTGCTCTGTTGTGGAGCCTAGCATATATGCTGGAATATACAAACACAGCAATACCTCTTTTCTTCATTGAATGCACTGAAATCTGTGCAATCTCTACTAAATAAAACACTTCACTATCCCAGGATCAGGCTGCCCATGTGTTGAGACATTTGTGTCTCCTCTAAATGCAGCAGAACACCCCAGGTTTTGCCTCCAACAGTATTTTAGCAGATAACACACTGCCAAAACCCAATCAAATACTCTCCAAATCTTCTCGACAGCATTATTGATGACAGATGGTTAGCCTCCACATTTCACTGAGCTGTACGACAGTATTAGAAATCACACTGCCTCTATATGATTATGTAGGAGGACAGCATATGTAATTCCTGTTCAACTCCTGACCCTTGCAAGAATATAAACAGTTAGAAGAGTTCTGAAATACCAGAAGAGCTATAATTGCACACGGTTTTATGTGAACTGTTTACTTACTGGTCCCTTTAGCTGAATGGGAATTATTTGTTTTTCTTTTCATAGGAATCGTAAGTGTCATTCTACTATATTTATAATGCCTATTCTGAGAGGTTACCAAAGAAAGGCAGCTAATTTTCCATGATTGAAAATGTTCTGAAAATAGATGTACTTGGGGCTTACAAATGCAATTTCTCAGAAGTCTACTGTTGTTTCCAGTTACGGATTCTTTAACCAGAAATAAAATGATATATTGTTTTTCTTAATAATTGTTTTATTCTCTGTGAATGTGAATGTTAATCCTTGATCTGTAAGTATGAAACTGGTCATCAACATTACACAAAATGTATTATTAATGCAGCTGCTTATGTAATAAATAACATTTGCAGTATAGTTATAATTTCAGTAAGTCTCTTGGGAACTAAAATGTTATCGTGATAAATAGCTTTCAGCGAATGAGTGAAATTGTTGTCTTATACCTAGCTTCCTAAATATTCCCAAATATTATCTTGCTAGATCATGAACTCCTTGAAGGCAAAGATTTTATCTATCCTACTCATTTTATATGACCGTTGGCAATAACTGTATAGTAATTTATAGATGGATAAATACATGAATAAGTGAATTTATCTAATGTCAAAGTGTTTTCTTAAAGAATAATCTAATGAGTTAGTATATATTATGAGTAAATACCTGGTTTAACTCTAGTTATACTTAAATCTGTATGGAAGTTTGTTTTAAAAAATCTAATACTTTAATTGCTTCATCTTTAACATGGATCAGTGACAAATTCCATAACAGAATATAAGGCAGTATTTTGATAGTGCTAAGCATGTTGGCTCTGAAGACAGATTTCCTATATTCGCATCCATGTTCTACAGGTAATAGCTTAATGACCTTACTCAGGACTTTCTTGGGAAAATTTGGTAAGTTGATACTTACAAAACTCTAACACTTAAGGCTTACTCAGCACTCAAAATAAATACTGCTTTCATTCACAATACTATTTTTATTTTTTTGAAACAAAATACTTGTTTAAAAAAATTTTCCCATTGTGATTAGTTCAAAAGAAAAAATAATTTTAATTCAACAACTGTAAAAATCAGCTGATGGATTGATTAATTAATCAATTAATTCCTGGAAATATGAAATGAAAGGGCTTTAGGGCTAGGAGTAGTGATGGAAAAATAACTCTGTAATGTAATAGGACTTTACAGAAAAACATTCAAATGTTTTCTCTATTTCTTAATCTTTTTCCTCTCTTCTTTCCTCTCCCGCTTCCTCCCTTCCTCCTTTTCTCTCTTCCTTTCTCTATTCAATAATACACATTGAGTCCTGACTCTGAGATAAGCACTACTCTAGTGTAATAAATATGGACATTAGATAGCAAATAAACAGAAACTGCAACATTCAACAGTACTTAGAATCTTCTGTATTTTTTCCCTCTGTGCTTGTATGTGTGTTTAGGAAACAATAATATGAAAAAATGTAGGTTATATTCATGTAGGTAATTCATGTTAAAGAGAAAATAGTTCACAAAGAGGAAATTTGGAGTCTGGTATACAATTTTCATTTACATGACTGATTTAGAATAAAGGTCTAATAGAGATGAAAGAGTGAACCATGACGCTATCTTTGGAAAGGACAGTTTGGGAGAGGGAGAGGCAATTTGAAAGGTCCAGATAATAAATATTAGATGGCACATACTAGTACCACTGAGAAGACTAGTCTTTTTACAGGCAAGCCCTACAAAGAGAAGATGAAGTTAGATTAAGTTAGATGAAGCTAGAAAATTTGGTAGGAGTGGACTGAATTGTGTAGAACCTTATATGCCTATGGAACGATTTGAGATTTTACTTGGAAATCTGAAGGTTTTTAGCAGGCGGAAGAACTTATTTAATCAACATTTTAAAAGGATTATTTTAGTTATTATCTTGAGAATACACAATAAGAAGAGCAAAAGGTAGAAATAGAGTAAAGAGACTTTTCCAATTATTTCAGTAAGAGACATTGATTGTTCTCTTGGACCATGACAGTACAGTGATGATTGTGAAAAGAAGAAAAATTCTGAAGCTAGTTCCAGGAAGATTTGTTGACAAATTAGATGTGAGGAAGAAAAGTGTAGAAAATTACTGAAAAATAATCTGAAGTTACTAGAAAGCTAAAGTTATTACTATTTGGGGAAGCTGAAAAAGATAAAAAGAGAATTGGGTGACCTTCATAGATCAGCAGACATGATGAGTAAGCATGTATATCTATATCTATCTATCTGTCTGTCTATCTATCTATCTATCTTTCTATCTATCTATCTATCTAAGGCTCAGGGTAGAAGATTGGAGTGGGAATTAACAGTTGGAAGTCTTTACGGTACTGCCACTGTAACCATGAGAATGGATGAGAGCAATGAAAAAGTGGATATGGAAATAATAATATAATTTTTTAGGGTGGATACATTTCAATTCACAATAATGCACATTTTGGTCCCTTAAATATTTGTGTCTAGCTGACATTAAATACATTTACCTCATTCATTTTTTTTCTTAAAAGTTTCAATCTATTTATGACAACAACTCAAAGTTCAACATTTTCATCTAAATATCTTCAGCTCAAAAGTCTCAATTTCACTATCTAAATAATAGAAATCAAGTGTGTCAGAGACTGTGGGTATGATCCTTCCTATGACAAAATTCTATCTGTGGACATATAAAACAAGAAAACAAATTATCTGAGTTCAAAACATAAAAATGGGATATGTATACAACAGAAATTTCCCAAAGGGAGCAACTGGAAAGAATAAAGGAATTATTATTTCCAAGCAAATTGAAATTCAGCAGGGTAAATTTCGTGACGTTTCAATAATCCTTTGTGCCTTGAGGCTCTGTTTTCTGGGTCTACTCAGCTCCATGAGGTATGCACAGGAAAACTCAGACTTCTGTCTCCGTATCAATACTTCCAACTTCTGCCTCTGAGGCATTCTTCCCTCTCACTGAATGTTAACACATATGCTTGTTATGTGTTCTAGCAATTCTAGTCTATTGCTTGACTAGAATTTTAAAAGTAGGACAGATTTATTTTATTTTGTTCTGTTTCTGTTTCAATTCAATCTGGCAGTGTTTTTAGTGATATAACATTCTCAAAAAAAACTTGTGGGTCTCTCATGTGTCAAGAAGGTCCAAACAATCAGGAAAGAGGACACTCCATAGATCTGACCTGTATATATGTATTTGTATTCTTGACTTTAGTTGAGACAGGTGAGGAGATCCATGAATCATACCTACGATCTATTTACCAAAAGGATTTATAGTCACTCTTGGTCTTTTCTCCAGAGAACTCTTCCAAGAGTGAATCTTCTAACACTAGCAATTTTATAATCTGAATATATGAATTTCCTAAATTTTCAAAAGCTGGCTCTTTTTCGTTTGACAATTTTGCCCTCGATTTGTCTCTTTTCTGTCATATCTTATCCGAAATAGCTTGAAGAAATCAAACTATACCTTGAGCAATTGCTTAGAAATCTCTGCTAAATATCTAAGTTGATTGTTTAAAATTCTACTTTCCAGACAGTATAAGACACAATTCAGCTAAGCTCTGTCATTATACATAAAAAATATATCCAATATAGTATCCAATATGTTCTCTATTTCTCTGAGTTTCCATCGTTAATGTTTCTGTTTCTGCCAACTTTCTGTTCATAGGAATATATATATTCTCTAAAATGATTGTTTTCTCTACTATGCTCTTTATTTCATTATGAGCTATCACCAGAATACAGGCTCTGCCTTCCATCACCTCAAAATTTTTCCAGCCTCTACTCATTACCAATTCCAAAGTGACTTTCACATTGTTAGGTATTTGTTACAGTAGCAGTCTACCTTTTGGTAACAAAATGATTACTCTTCATTCTTGTCTGATAGATAAGATTTTATCTGAAGATCAATTTACTTATGTCCTTTAGCATTTCACCTTATGTACTTGTAATAAGGACACATCCTTTCAGCTTTTGTTTTTCTGAAAGCATTTATATTTTATCTTTACTTATGAAATAAATATTTGCCCAGTGTAGAATTCTAGATTGCCAGGTTTCTTTTTTAATTTAAATTTTTATTATCATTTTTTTAATAAGGAAAGATACGGACAGCAATGAAAGTGAGTAGGCAGGTAGGCAGATGGATAGAGAGCGAAGAAAGAAGCATTTCTCTCATTTTATTTAGTTTTTCATCTTGGTGGCATACCCTGCCCCTCTCCGCCAGACATGAACTTGGATCCTTGAAATGTATGTGGATTGTGCTTTAGCTGGAGGCAGCTGATGAAACCTCTATTCTACCAGGGTGCGCTCCTTTTCTGCACTTTTAATCTTTCTTTGTGCTTCAATGGACTTTAAATACATGCATTGAGAGTTTCATTCAGTTATTGTCTTTTCATTTGTAGAATTTCCACTGGCTGCTTTTTTGTACAAAGATTTTTCTCTGATAAAATTTTCTTCATCTTGTCTTCTATTTTTGAACATTCATTAATATTAATTGGTTTAAATTCGTGACTGATAATTGTAATATATGAATCACCTAGAAGTGTATTTATTGCCTTCTTTTCTCTTGGTTTTGTCTAACTTATTTTTGTGGCTGTGTATAAATAGGCATATGTATATATATGTATATATGTTGTATGTGTGAACCTAAAGGTTTTTAAACATAAATGATATTTTACGGTACATATTTTTCTGTCATACGGTATTTTTTTCAATTGAAAATACGTGTTTGGGAGTTTCATATATCATTTATTGCTCCCTGGTACTTTTATTTGCCATATGATATTCCATATCCAATACACTCTAAGTAAAATTTAGACCATTCTCAATTTCATTGCTACTATCAACATTTATGCAACCAATATCCTATGAATGGTTCTTTGTGTATATATATGAATAGTATTGATGAGCTAATTTCTGGGCATGCGTATTAAAAGTTTAACTGATATTTCACACTTTCCACAAAGATTGTTCTACTTTCTACTCTCACTAGTAGAGTAAAAGTAAGAATAAAATTAATGCTTTAAAAAATTAATGTAGACAGGAAGAACTTGCAAAGGAGAATTTTTTACCACTCTTTTCACATAAATAAAGCTCTGACATGATGTTACTAATTGATTAATTTAGCATTTTTTGTTCTAAACATGCAGTGAGGACATATAAGTTGGGAAACTGACAGTTCCTATCAAGAATCAGATGACATTTTAAAGGGTGTAAATTTTGTGGCCTCAGATATTTTGTTTCAATTATCTAATATAGTAGACTTTCTTATTTCTTCAATTTCTTTCACATTTTCTAATTACAATGTTTCTGAGAACTTGAAAAACAAAAATAACTTAAAATTTTTGCATGAAAAAGAAATAAAATGTATAAACAAAATATACTGATTGATACTGAACTGGAAAGTGTTTTTAATTGAAAACACAAAGGTCAAAAATCTCTATAATATGGTTTCTTAAAAAGAAGAAAATTACTAATAATTTGCAACTCAATGGAAATGCAAATAATCCTTAAACACATGAGTGGCTTAAACTCATTGACTACGACATATTAGCAAATAAAAAACATGGTAAGACAATATATTAAGGACTCTGACCATTAGTGTTTTGGCCAGAGTTTGGGGATACCAGCATTTTTATTTGTTGCTGGTGGGTATGCAAAATACAATTCTAAGGGAATTTGGAAATATTCAGCAAAATAAATGACTTTATTATTTTATCTAGCAATTCCTTCTAGGAATCTACCTGAAGATGTACTTGCAAAAATACAAAATGATGCACATACATGAATATTGATTTTGACATTACTTAAAATTTTAAAAACCTAGAGAAAACCTAAATGTCTCTCAATGGTGAATTGTCCCAGTATAATATACGCCCACTTAATACAGCATGAATCCTCTGTGAAATATAATGAGGAAGAATTCTATACTCTATATGTCAATATGGTGTGACTCCAAGATGTTTGATTAAATGAGAAAAAATGCAGAAAATGCTCCCCTATCATAAAGAGAGGAAAAAATATGGAGAAACTGAGATGGAAGTAAGATTTCACAGGATATACATTGAATTATGTTTTTATTTCGGAATCACCCAATATATTTCAATAGTTAAAAATAATTAAGTAGGAATAATTTCAAAATTGAATAACGAGTAAACAAATGATCTTAATTTTATACTGTATGTAGGAAAAGCCAAAGTGAAAAAAAGACTGTGTCAGGTGATTCTAATTGCAAAATTTTTTACTAAAATTAAAGAAAATTAATCTAAAATCTGTCATTTGAAATGTGAATTGGTAATATCACTATACAATTATCGTAGGTTTTTATTTAAAAATTAGCTTTGTCTGCTAAAAATTTTGGGAAACAAATAACAACTTGCTATGGGAATCTCAATATCAGATTGTAATCTTTAAATTCTATTTTCTTTAAAATCATTTTCTTGAAAAGATGACACTACATGTCTGATATAAATTGCAAACAATTTTTTCCATTTTATTGGTCCCTGCACTTATAATATTGTCACATAGAGTTTCTTACACATTTAGATGTATTATCATTTCTATTAATAATTCTGGGGTATTTTCATCATTAGGTTTTTCTTTTCCTAAAGTAATAAAATAATATAATTATATTATAGTTTAGTACTTTCATCATTTTGCTTCTGATATTTCCTTTTTATATATGCAAAAACTATTTTGGTATTCACTTAGAATTATGGATTCAATTTTGTATTTTTCCCACATAACTATTGAATTTTCTCAATATCATGTATTTTTATCTTTCTATTTGAAAATCCTACCTTGAACACATACTAAATTTCCATACATATTTGACTCTATTTCTCGGTTTTCTATTCTGTCCTATTGGCCTATTAGTGAATCTACTGTTTTATTATAAAAACTTTCTAATGTGATTCAATATCTGGTAGAGCTAGTGCCAAATATTTCTTTTGTTTCTTAGTTTTCCACAACACAGTTTTGCGTTTTTATTTTTCACGACTTGCTTTCTCTGGTCAAGGACACTTACAGTATCTCAGAACTGCTGGCATTATTTTTTTCTCGCAAAAGATTTGAATATATCATTCATTTTCAAAATAGGCAGATCAACAGTCTACCCAGGGGATGTTGCCACCTTTGAGGCAAACCACCTAACACAACTGAGTGTTTGTCTTTTTGCAAAATGTCCTGAGACAGAAAGATCTAGAGTCTGTCCTCATTGACAGTCTGTTCTTTTGGGATCTCATTCTAGTATAAATCATGAAAAGTTTTGGTTAAATATTGCACATCTCCTGGGTAAATACTGTGAGAAGCAGAGTAGTCAAAATTAATCAAGAAAAGAAATTTCCTTATTTAAATTGAAAAAAAGATTTTAATAGTTCTTATTACATAATTCAACAGTTACTAATGCTGAAGAGCCACCAAAACTTAATGCAAAACAACCATTCTTTCATGCTTCTAGATTCTATGCATAAGGGATTATGAAAGGAAAGAATGGTTGTAGTTTGAGGGAAGCCAAGTGTGACATCTCAATGACTATGGAAAGGATCACCTAGAGGCATCCTTGTTCATATGTCTTCCGTTTGATTCTGTTGTCAGGAATTGCAGCTCAGGTTGCCACCTGGACACCTCTATGAGGCCTCTCTGTCTCACAGCAGGGTGACCTTGAACATCTTACATGCTGCTTAGAACTTCAGAAGCAGATGTCCCAAGAGAACAATATGGCAGCCTCCTAACCTAGCTTTCGGAGTCATACAGTATTCCTTCTACCATGGTCCCAAGTCCACTCAGTGGACAGAAAAGGGACATGAATCCCACCTCTTGACAGAGGAGTACTTAGGTCACATTTTGAGAGGATGTGGGGTGAAAGATTTTGCTGACGTCATTTTTGGAAAATACAATGTGCCACATACACTTTTTTGACAGGTCATTTTACTGCCTTTATAAATTACCTTTGCTTTTATAGCCTCACTGATTTATTATTAAATGAATGTTATTTTCTATATTACTGCTATTCCCTACAGTTTTATTGAATTCTGTCACTTCCTTTTCTTGTGTTTGATTTTCTCGTTTACCAGTTAAACGATTAGATAATCAACACAAAGAGTTTTAACCCTTCATTTCAATATTTTTGTGGCTATTTTTACTCTTAAATTTTTACTCTTGTATAATTGTGTTGTCTATAAGCCTCAATATAATGCTTACTGTATTGGTGACTGTGGACAAACTTACCTTTTTTCTGACCCTAATTGAAACGTGTTTTGTTTTTCCATTAAATAAATGGTACGACAGAAAAGATTATTTTCTTTAGCCCACCATCCTCTCTCCCTTCCTCCCTCGGTGACAACTTTCATTTGTGTCCTCACTTGGGAGAGCGGTAGGGGTCTCCCTGGAGCCACTTTTTTAAGAGCACTAGACCCATTTATAAAAGCTGCATCCTCTTGACCTGGTCACCACCCCAAGTTTCCATCTTCTAATACCATCAGACTGGATGTTAGAAATTAGCTTATAGATTAGGAAGGTGAAGAGGACACAGACATCAAGCTTTTTTTTTTTTCTTATAGAAGTATTGATGTTTTTGCCTATTCATTGATTTTATTTTAATCTTTAAAGTTCAATAATTCTATTAGGAGCTATCTAGGGGTTAAATGGGGCTAATTTTTCTGGGCAAACAAGATATAGACACTTTGAGTTCAAATAATTTTAAATGATATTTTAAAATATTAATAATCTTCAATTGCTTTTCTTCCTTGGAAGTTTTAGTTTTATTCATTCCCTCAATTCTTTTTACTTGTTTTTTTATATCCAGCATTGCATGATTATTTGCCTCTATCTCCTTATTTACTTCTTTTTCTTACTTCTATTAATTTGACTCTTTGTCATGATCTCTAAGTCATTATTCTCCTTTTTTTGAAATAATTGTATCCGTCTCTTTCCTAAGTTCTGCCAATATCTTTTAACCTTTTCCATTTTCTGGTCACCACCTTGATGCTGTCTCAGAACTCTTATATTTCTGCTTTGTGATCTTGCTTCATAACTATAAATGGTTGATGACTATTTTAAAATTTCTTATTGAAATAGTTGGGTTAAATTTTTATCTGTTGTATAGCAAAATAAATTTTAGTGAGTATTCCTGTTGGAAAAATTTCTCTATGATTTTACCCTATTTTTATACTATTATGATATATCTTATACTATATTTTATACTATGTCATGCTATTTTATGCTATTTTTGCATATTTTTACATTCTTATACTCTTTTCCTTTTGTCGTCTTCCCTTTCTTTTTCTAGTTTTATATGTATTTGTTACATACATGTTTAATTATACGGCATATATAATTATATATAACTATAATAACATATATGACAATGTGTATGTATATAGGCAATATATGCAAGATGTCACAGGATATGAATAAAAGCGGGAACGGGGTGCTTCCTGATTCACAACTCAAGGTAGAATGTTATGAACGCTGGTATAGCATAAAAACTAACCAATTTAAAACAGACATCTCAGTTATCATTCTAAATATTAGGAGCGAGTTTATGTGAAAAATCAACCCTCTCCTCAAATATCTTTCCTCAAACGTGGCACTTCCATGTGGACACCCTTCCACTGCCTCTGGGACCCTAGTTTGGCCGTGGAGGGCTTGCTCCTCCACCCCGTGTCTCCTCTGCTTATTCGCTTGGCTTTTCCTGCCAAAGGACACTGACCTGCTTTCCAGGATGACCTACTCACTTTCAGGAAGTGGATTTTACTGACCTTTTCTAAACATCATCTCTGGCGTCCTTAGCTGGGCCACGTGGCCCACTACTCATGCGCGATTGTTCTTCAGTGCATTGTTTTTAAAGCATGGTGTCCTCCGTTTGGGATCCTCATTCCGTGGAGAGTGGATAGTCTGCTGCTGGTTTCATTTATTTTTCTTTCCTTTTAAAAGTTAGTATTATTTTCACTTAAAGGTAAGCTTTATCTGTATGTTTTGCATTGCTTTGTATTTCTTTCTGAGCTCTGTCTCTGCAGTAGTAGCATTTCAGTCTTCTTAGCCAGAGCCATGGTGTTGTGAGGACTTCTTGCTCAGCTCTGCTGCTCTCAGTGGCTTTTGGTGTCCTACATGCATGATTTGAAGTGTGCGGGGATTCTTCGTGCTCTATTTTAAACTGAAATGAAGTTTGTGGTTCATTTGATTTTGTTTCTTCTCATTGTTAGTCAATTTCTAGGCAAGGTAGAAAATTACAGAATTAAATTGCCACCGTGTTCTTCCAGAACCACCATTAATATGATAATGATTATTTTTAGTGTGTTTTGATTTATTTAACTATGTATATTTTTATAGTAACACTTATTATTTCTTTAGTTCACAATACTAAATTCTATTTAGGATATTGAAATTGTATCTCATCTATATTTCATATCACTCCCACCATCAATATGATTATTTTTTTATGCGTTTTATGAAACAGTTGCACAGAAGTCAGGTAAATAAACAAGAGACTTTTCATATAGAAATATGAGCATTTAAAAGATGGATCCTTGAGTAAAATGTATTCCCCATTGGCAAGTTTTCAAGATGTGCTCTGAAGGTAATTGAGAGGGGGCAGCTTGATAAACTTGTTAGATAAGCAAATCTATGCAGAGAGTCTGTCACTCCCAGAGAAATAAAACTGGGAAGAGGAAAAGAATCAGATTTACATGTTATAAAAATGCTGTTCTTTATTTTAATCGAAGGAATTGGATTAGACTCCAGCAGCAGCATATGCATTTCCCATTGTTTTCTTTTTTATATTAACTACAGGAGACTCATTAGAATTTCATGGATGTAATTGTTTCTGGGTTACATCCTCAATTAATGACTATAATTGAAAGATCGGATAGGATTGGGATGACGTGACTGTAATTTAAGTGTAAGCTGTCCGGGCTTCTATTTACAATGCATTTGTTATTTATTTATTTTTTTTTCCTACTGTGGAGGCGTATTTGTGAGAAGCAGAAATAAATGTGATTCAAACAGCAATGTTTCAATCAAAACAATGTGCATATTGTGTGTTGGGTATTGCTTTACTGGACTGTGTTCTGACTCTGCAGCTCTCACTTTAGTACATGTGTATGAAAAGAGCTTGTACTTAGATTTTTCTGGGAGGTCTTGGGAGAGGTGGACATGTTTCAACAAAGGGGAGGTAGAGGAGAAGGCTCTTCCTGTCCTTCCTGCTGCTGTCTCTGAGTTATAACAATACTTCAAAACTCAGCATCTCAGCTTGATGAGGACCTCCTAATCAGTTTCAGATTATGCCATGTGAACATAAAAGAGGACTCTCTTTCATCTGCTAATGATGGCTCTTCTCTACTTTTCTCTCTTTATGTTTTCTCCCCAAAGTATATAGAAAACTTATTAGCTTTTAGAGCATCATATCACTGATTTTCTATACACAGGCTTTGAGTGCAGTTGTGATAGGCAGCTGAACAATGATCTGGGTTAGCCAGCTTTGCGCCATACTCTGCGAACGAGAAGTTAGTATAGTAGAGCTCTTGGGTGACTGTTATTTCTCCATCCAAGATCCAGTGTGGACTATGCAGTTCATTTTGTATCTTTTTTAATAGTAGTGAACTCTTTTTTTTTTTTTTTTTTTTTTTAACTGTGGACCTATTGATCTGGAGGGAATGGCAAAAAAAAACCCCCAAAAAACCAAAAAACAAAACCTCACAGAATTGAAGGTGTGATAGATGAAATAAAGAGGCCAAGATATGTGGCTGGATTAAACCACCTTGAAAAGGAAAAAAGAATGTGGGTGCAATAAGCAGACGTAGGGCATTAGGAGATCTGGAGTATATGAAGGAGGGGGCTGATTCAGAGGGTACTTATCAACAGTAATAATGAGACCATTTTTATAGCTCTCATGCTAATAATGCAAAATAAAGAGTATTTCCTAGAAGGCCTCCTCTGCTTTAGAAACACAAGAGTGTGTGCTAATTGAATGACAATGATTGGATTCCACCACAGACTCATGGAAAGCAGATTTTCTGGAAGTGATCCTCAGAAGCTACATTTTTCTAAGAAGAGAGGTGATTCTGGCAGATGTTGGAGTTTGAAAACCACTAGAAAGGAGGCAACATGACATAGAAGAAATGGGAAGAGGGTTACTGGCCAGAGAAGGTGCTTGAGAGAGTGGACAGACATCAGAGTCAACAGGACTAGACTCAGCACTCACGAATTAGGAGACGCTGTGAATCAGAGAAGTTAAATATCCTCCTGGAAGTTATGCATTCAGTAACACACAGTGCTGTGATTTCTATTTAATGCTTAAGTCCAAAGTTCTTTTATTTGTATAAGCTTAAATCGACAGTGACAGAAAAGTGCTAAATGTGGATATCAGCTTACAGAAGAAGATAACATAGATATGACCCAGGTCTTGAATTTGTTACATTTTGAGATAAGGACACCTTTTAGAAAAATGGTGTGGAAGGAAAAATATGTTCCATTATTTTAAGTCTGATTTTTCTAAACTCACTTTTTTTTGCCTCCATCGTGAATAATTTTGTACATGGTTGTACATTAGTTGTGACATAATGTATTCAACATTTTTTTTTGCTGAATTGATGCAATTTTTAAGTTTAGCATGGTTATAACTCATGAAACCATCATTTGGATACATTAAGATAGTTTAGCACATTAGCAAATATTCAATTGTTTCTGAATAAATGTGTCTGTTTATTACTTAAAATCATCTTGTCAGTGGTACTTAATATATCATACTTTGGATATGGTGTTTTAATCAATTTTATCCACTGCTCCAGATTGATGCCTCTTCTCATTACCTCCCTGTGTCTCATTGTCTAGGACCTGCCTGTCTGATGGAAACCATCAGGTTTATTGCATTGACTTGGTCACAATTGCTTTCCTACCAGTGAAGCATGGCTACTCTCTCTCCACTTTGTTGCTGAGCTTCTCCAGTTTTCACACTTAGCTGAATTTTACCCACAGAATTAGGATCTTTCTCTTTAGTTGTCTTGACAAGTTCCCCAACCTCTTTATCTACTAATATGGGTTCCTGACAAATAACTTTCAGTGGCAATGCTCCTTACTGATAATGGTGTCAGTAAATTGACTGATAAATTGACAGATGATTTTGGACCACTCAATATCTTTTAGATGATGTTTATGTACTTAAATAACAGGTATTGAACATGAACAAATAGAATAATGATACAAATACCCTCTTTGAAGAAAATAAAACAGCATAAAAGTATTCGAGAGAGAAAGATAAGAATGTTGTTACTCTGTTGCAGGGTGGATAGGGAAGATCTCTTTGAGAAAGACGTGAATGAGAAGAAGCCTATTTGGGGATGTTTTCATTTCAACTGTAGAGAAGCATATAAGGCAGGGGGGCACAAAGACCCTGAGATGGGATGAGCTGGATGTCCTGGTGGCGGGGAGGTACAGGAAATAAGCCCACAAAGAGGAAAGTAGGAGGCAGAGAGTTAAAGAAGTAGACAAGGGGAAAATCCTATTGGTTGTAAGAGGCTACAGTAAGAAATATGAAGTGTTCTCGAAGTGCATGGGAATCCACTGCAGGGACCCATGGAGCCTCCCAACCCAGGTTCTACATAGATGGTACGAACTGCATCTCCTCTGACTTCACATGCTCCCCTTTACTCTGTTGGCAACATTCTCCTGCCTGGATGGCTCCCC
>RJWH01000361.1:600000-841093 GCA_004363575.1 Solenodon paradoxus | reverse complement strand
ACGTTAATCTTTTGTTCTATTCATTTAGGCCTACAATTGACTGAATAAAGTCCAATGGGGGGGGGTGGGCAATAAGCTTTATTCAAATTCTCTAATTTAAATGCTAATCTCATCTAAAACACCTTCATAGAAACATCAGACTAGCATTTCACCACATATTTAGGTGACCCAGCCAAGTAGACACACAAAATTAACCATTATATTTTTCGTATAGGATAAGACAGGCTAGAAAGATTCATTTCTCACTTTAAGAACCAGTTCTGTTTTTATTGTAGTGGAATTTGGATATATGCACTGTTCAAGCTTCTAATAAATCACAACAATGAAATGAAATTCTCCTCCCCAAAATAATCATATTTACTATATACATTCCTGAAATAAATGCCAAAAGCATAGTAATAAGACTAGAAGGTAAAGTGAGTAATAGGCCAAGGGCTGGGGAGCACTGACTCAATCAGGAGAAAACAGATAGAAAGGAAAAGATTGGTAGGCATTTACTGATGAGATTCTGTCATAAAAGAGAATAGTCACTTAAGCTTTGTAGAAATAGGGTGTAATGATTTTTTTTAAAGAAAGCTTTAATTGATCAGCAAATGAATGATGTAAGTGAACCTTATCATCATGCTGTAAGCTTACAATTATTCAGATTATACAAAGACATCAAATATATGGAAATCACAACAACAGATAGAACCATTAATTCCCGTTCCCATAATGCTGTCCCCCAGCATTCTAGGGTTTTACCTATGTTTGTGATGAAAAGACACTTCAACCTTGAAATTAGACAGAGAAGAAAGTATGGTAATTTAGTCACCTGTTCACTGTTTAATTGTTTTAAAGGTGATCTAGGGAAATATATAACAATGAAATATGCATGTTTTTAGTGTGCACCTTTGAAAAGTTTCTTACACTGAAAAGGCATAAAACAAAGAAGCAATTCCTATGAATTTATATAGGAAAATTAAAAAAAATTAAGGGAAAGATGCAGGCAGTAGTGAAGGTGAGCAGAGGCAGGCACAGGAAGAGAGTGGAGGAAGAAGCATACAGAATTTCAGATCATTTTAGTTAATAGAAAATGTGTTAATTATAATTAGCTCAATAGTGGCATTTTTTGAGAACTTCTGAAAAGCTAAAGTACTTAGAAAGTGAATATATTGAACAGGAAATATCTCCTGAACAAATCATCCTTCACAATCTGGATTTCTGCATTCCTGAGTGAATCCATCTGTCAAACCACAAAATCCCTTCCTTTCCTTTCTCCCAGGCTTTCCCTGCCTCTGCATACGCCTAACCTAGCGACATCAATAGCTTAAGACAGTTGTGGCCAACCAGAATTCTGAAACCTTCTTAGGGAGAAAGGTCCTGGAGAATGCTGTCACTCCTGAATTGAAGAGGAAATGCACAGAGAAGGGTTCACCGGCTACTTTCTATTGGACTGAGTCCTCATTATCCTGTGTCCATAGGGACCACCTCCAATGTATCCCAACAATGTCTTATTTAAAGATGTCGGGAAAATGCCCTCATGGTAAAGTCTGTCACAAAGTAAACATCAGACTAAGTGGATCTGATGGGCTGTAAAACTCAGTCATTGTCTAATCTAAGACATGTTGTCAATCTTCCTGTGCCTGTATTTTTTTGAAATCTGTAAAATGGACACAAACCATTGTTTACTGAGGTTATAATATGTGTTATGCACATTTTTTCATTTTACCTCTCAAAATGTTTGCAATATGATTATAAAGAAAGCAAAATTTTACACCCTTCATTCCTTTTGTAGAGAGATAATTGATACTTAGAGATGTCAAGAATTGCCTGGTGTCACATGGATCATGGATGCAGAATATGAAAGCATAGACACGTCTGCAGAAAGTAGTTCCGAGGGAAGGAATCCATCTTTTTTGCTGCTTGGTTTATGCTCTGCCTCTGTTGCGGCTGCTGCAAAAGAGATGCTGAGCATCAGTTTTGCTTTCTGATTTCTGTCATAAAGGTGGAAATCCTCTTTGGATTTTGTTTAGTTAGCAAATACAGGTACTAATGAAGGTCTCTGTGAAATATAGTATAATGGTGAACTTCTGAAAACCAGGGAATACCTGCATCTAAAAATAAATGCTGACTTTAGCACTTCCTATAGCAGCAGGGACCACACAGGCTCCTCTGATGACATTTTATGAATCCCCCTCCAAAATTCTCCTCGCCTTCCTTCAATGGTAATGAATTTGGAGTCGGTACCATCTAATGAGTATCTATCCATGTGACTGAAACCTTTCCATTGTTCCCTAATTATTTCATGCATGGATGCATTGTCTCTACAGTTTCCATTGTTTCATGCAGATTAGGGAGAATTAAACAGCAATGAGTTCTTGGTTAAAAGATCAGCATGGATTCTTAGTTTTTCCACTGGACTTTGAGGGGAAAAAACCCTCAAAAGCTCAGTTTCCTCATTTCTGAAAAGGGAATAATGATACCTGTCCTTCACCTCTGTCAGAACTAGAATAGAATTCAAATGAAAGCAAGCACATGAAGGGCTTTACAAATGCCAGTGTGCCATAGAAACGCAATGGTGGTAGTAGCAAGGGTTATGACATCTTTTGTTTCCTTTTCATTCATCTATTTTTATGTGTCTATCAACATAACAAGTAGTCTTTTATGACTTGCAAATTTTACTGTTTAGACTCCACTGCTGAATTATACAATGAAAGGAGGACACATTCATATTTTATTTTTATGTGAATAAATTATGGACAACAGGGTTTTTCCTTTTTTTTCCCTCTGTAGCAAATGAGCCCATCTTACTCATATTTAGACTAAAGATTCAAATTTATTTCTGGTAAGAATTTAGGCTCTAAAACTGAGTGAATTAATTTGTATGTAATTGGTTTGTTGGTTTTAGATAGTACTATAGGATGGGTTACCCTGAAGAAGACTTTGAGACAGAGATTTGAAAATAAGGTGGGGGAAGAAAAAATATAGAATTGGGCAGACGGAAATGGTGGCCTTCATCTAACTCAGGAAAAGTCTTAGCTGATCCCATGAGGGAATGACTCTAACTTGTGATTATTCTTCAGAGTTGCCCTCAGCTGGAAAAAAGGGACTGAATGTTTATAGGCCACAATCTTAGATGCTTGGCATTAGGGAAGCCAGTTCTCTTTAGACAAGAATAATTCCCAGAATGGACTGACAGTCAGAAGGATTGCAGTCACTGGTGGAATTATGTCCTTCTGTTCTGAAAAGGGCTCTAAGAGAGTATTATAGTATCTGTGAGGGTCAGAGGAGAAGTTCCTCCATTCTTTGAGGTTCTTTACAGACTGGAAAATGAACAAATTAACATTAGGCTCAATTAATGAGAAAAGTCAACTTTAATAACATATATATGGAGAATTTACGTGGTGGTAAGTTCTGAGGTTGCTGGGGCAGACCCACATTTATATCCTGAGCTGAGGCCTGGAGGCTTCAAGGGAGACAGGGTCCCCACCTGGCAAGAGGGATGACTCATCCTTACTCTTGCTCTAAAAGTAAAGGTAAATAACTCCCCATTCTGTATTCTTGTAGAGAATAGGGATGAAAGACCAGTTTTTTTTATTAGGAGGAATTGGAGGCTTAGGGGATACTAGAAGATGATTTCTTTGATTAAGGGGAGGGCTAAAGGTTTAGAATTGGAACTTCTCCTTTGCCTTTGGGACTGTCCTTCGCTGTCCTCGGTTCTTCATGTCAGAGTGAGACATGTACAGGAAATCAATTCTGAGAGAGTTGAGGTGTTCTGTTTTAGCACCCTCCTATCCACTGTAAATTATAACGTACTAGCTATACCAATTCTATATGAATCTCATCTCAGTCCTCCTGGCAGGTGGTCATGCAGACTTAGGCAAGTCACCACCTTAAGCGTATCACTGCCTAAATTTAGACAGAAATGACTCTTATTATCTTATATTGAACTTTTATTTAAGCTGAAATTTGACTCCAGATTCTTTAATTCATGTATAAGATCAGTTCACCCAGATTGTTCAGATAGGTATAAGGCAGTTAAAACAAGGGCAGTGGAACTCAAGCCCACACACAAAAGAGAAACTCCATTTCTTCTAAACCTTTAGCCTTTACATTAATCATTGAAGCCACCTGCCACTCCCTGGGTCTCACCTCTTCTCCTAATGCATAACTGTCCCTATTCTCTGCAAGGCTGTGGAAAATGAAGTTATTTATCTTTACTTTCAGAGTAAGGATGAGTAAGGCTGAACCTTTTTCTCCCCTACACTCCTGGTCCCCTTTCCATGCCCCAACTCAGATATCAGTCATGGATCTGCAAGTATTTGGAACTTTTCTCTTACTCAGCATGCCTAATATCACCTTGTTAATTTGTCAAACCTGGGAAGAAACTTGTAGAAGTGGGAGAACTTTTCCTTTGATGCCCACAAGCCTTTTCTAAGATATCTAAAACAGGCTTTTTGAAAACATTCGTTTGTGAAATTAATCTAGGCCCACTGCTTTTATCTTTATCATAGATACTTAGAAATGGAGTTATCTTCTGAAACGGTGTTTTTTTTTTTTTTTTTTTTTTAATCAGAGGAAGCTATCTTAATGAGATATGAGACAAACAGTAATGAACATGATGAAGTCTCTATCTTAAGGCAATGAAAACATCTAAGGGCAAAGTTTTGCCCTATGAAAGCATCCTTTCATGTGAAGACCTCTTATTCTCTCCTTGATGTCACAATCCCCTCTTCATATCTTAGCACAGGATTGAAGGCTTTGGGCTATCCCATTTACCTCAGAATTAGCAGGCATGTAATTTCATCATATGTATGTCATTCAATTTGATCTTTTCTCCCATTAATCCTGTCAATTTGATGTTAATTTGTTTGCTTATTCAGTCCATGAAGAACATTGGAAGGATAGGAGAATTTTTTTCCAAGTCTTGACACTTGAAAAGATGATGAAAATATTTTGCCAAGTTGCTCAACCTGGCATCTGGAATGAAGTGAGATAAGCATGATACTTGGGACTCATAAATACTTGCTGGAGGAATTAGCTATTGAGTAAAAGGCAGAATTTGTATAGCTAACAGTTATGACAAAAATCTTTAATCACAGTCACAGTTTTCAGCCACTGGGGTAAAAATAATGGCTTATTTGTTGAATATTTACTATATACTGGATGCTGTTCTAGGAAATAATAAAAACTGGAATGCTCTCTTGCCTCTCATAATGAGAATGATAGTGAAGGAAATTGACTCCTTGCATTTTAATCCTTACTCATCTTCCTAATATTTTTTTCTCCTTTGCTATATGTATTAGGGCTTCCCTAAAAAAGTATCTCAAATAGAGTGACTTAAAACAACAGAAATGTGTTCTCTGGTTCTGAAGGACAGAAGTCAAAAATCAAGGTGTGTAGGCATGGTTGAGTCCTTTTGAAGAGCTCTACAGGTAAGTCTATTCCCTGTCTTTCTTAGCTTCTGTTGTTTCTGGCAGTTTTTGGCTTATAGATACATCACTCCATTCTCTTCCTGTATTGTCACATGGCATTCTCCCTGCACATCCATCTCTCTGTTTTTTCTCATTTTTTTAATGGACACCAGGCATACCAAATTAGAGACTTCTTTAATACCAAAGCTAATTAAGGTAATCAAGTTAAACTTGATCATATCTGTGAAGACTTTATTTCCAAATAATGTCAGATTCACAGGTACCAGAAGTTAAGAATTCAACATAACTTTTTAGTGAACACTATTCAATCTATGACACCAAGTCATGGTCAGGAAATCTAGTCATTAGAGAAAGCACCAGTTCAATCAATGAATATTTTTAATGTCACTAAAATGAGTCTACAGTTGTGTTAGCCACTGGGGGTAGAGTGGGTAATAAACACATTTTCTACCAGTCAGTCAAAAATATTTGTTAAGCACATACTAGTTAATCAGATGCAGATCTAATAGTTAAGAAAACAGTAATAAACACGATGACGTCTCTGTTCTTACAGTGTTATCGTCAGTGAAATAAGATAGGTAGTTAAACACTTTAGCAATATGATAGTTTTGACTACCAAAAATATGCTATGAAAAGAATAAAGTATGGAAATATGAAGAAGAATGACTGGAACAAGCTGGGTAACTTTAAAGAGTCAGGTATGATCTCCAAAAGAGGGTGACATTTAAATTGAGAACTGAGTGACTAACAGGTGGCAGCATGAGCAGAGAAATCAAGTTGAAGGGCAGCCTTGGACAACAACCCTGCTGAGACTACATTGATATGTTCAAGAAATAGTATGAAGGTCTTTCCCAAAGTGTATGAACTAAGGGAAAGTAGAAAGTGTGGGGATCAAAGAAAAAGTTCTCATTTCTCTGAGGTTCTTCACAGGCTGGCTGGATGAACAACTTAACATTAAGCATGATTAGTAAGAGAAACACTGCATTTTTTTTTTTTTTTTTTTTAAGAAAAGGTACAGGCAGGAAGAAGGCAAGTAGGCAAGCAGGTAGGAAGAGAGAGGAGGATGAAGCATTTATTTTATTTAGTTATTCAGACTAGTTGTTCTTCCCTTCCCTGGACCCGTACTTGAACTCAGGGTCATGTGGCCTGTGTCTCTTTGGAGGCAATTGATCTGGCCACGACTCCACCAGAGCAGATCAGAAAAGCCCAAATTTAAAACATAGCTATGGAGAATTTGCAGGGTGACATTCTGAGGTAGCTGGAGCAGACCCATGAGTTATATTAAGATGAGGCCTGAAAAGAGAACTTGGGGTGTACAGAAAAAATGGAGGGGGCCACTAGTGTTTAGGTAGCTAGGTTTCTTAGATAGAGAGAACAATTTAGATAAGCTATCTTTTAGGTTGAGACCTTCCCAAACTATATTCTTCTAGAGAACAGGGACAAAAGTCCATCTCTGAATAAGAAAAAGCAATGAGGTCCGAGGGTAGCAGTTGGTGTCCTTGATTAAGTGAAAGATTGAAGGGTAGAAGACTAGGAGCTTCTCCTTTGCTTCTGGGGCTGTGCTCCTCTGTCCTTGGTTCTTCCTGGAGGTGTTGGGCACCATTCAAAAGACCTGGAATGTTCTCTTTTAGTTCTCACAAAAGAAAAATTATAGAGAAATAATGAAGAAGTTTGGCTTGTATTATCCTTTCCACTTGAAGTTCTTGAGAGATTTATAAGGACAACTATCTGAATAAAGTTTCAGAAACATTCTTCGGCATGCTCTTTGTTGACTAGCCTAGAGAGGTATAAGAAGAAACTGGGAAGACCACTAAGGTGCTATCAATTCAAATATAATGAGGATATGGTTATAGTGGTAAAGTCGATGAGAAGCTAGAACAGATATATTTTAAAAGCAGAGAGAATGGAACTTTCTCATTAACTGGTTATACACTTTACATGAATAAAGAAATCATGTATGAAATGTCTCATCAAATAGCTTGCAACATAATATGAACCATCACAGAAAGGGACAATCTTAATTCATTAAAACAAGTGCTTATAATAAGGATAAAAACAGATGGAATTCCCAAAACTATTCAGGAATTCAAAGGAAGGCTAGGAATAGGTCTTTTATAATTGATATTTTGTAATTTTGTAATTCAGCTGAAAGCTGATGTGCCTATGAAAAACAGGTTGTATATCATTTTCTGAACAGAGATAAGTCATTGTTTTGATGAAGACTTCTATTTCATGTCTCCTGAAATACAATGAGTGTGCACTAAATTGTTGGGGAGACATCTGATGAGTGAGTGAGGGTTGGAATCAGAACAAAAGATTGACCCCAACTCTCTCTCTCTGACTCTAAAGAAATAATGTTTGAGACAATGAGTGATGTTCTGGAAAGGAACGCCAATGCAAGCATAACAGACAGGCACATAGTTCATTTGCTCTCAGCTACACACACATATACACATAGCACATATAAGTATATAGACTCAAGCTTCTAATAGTCTCCGAGAATTAATTTCCATAACCTTTTATAAATTGCTAAATCTTTCGGTATTGTGTTAGGAGCTAGAGGTATTTAAAAGTTTCATGTCTGTGTACCTTGGGCAGATTTCTATATAGATTCTCAACCTTTAGTTGAGTAAAAAATAATTAGAAATTTTACAATCTCAGTTCTTTCAATAAGCTTTTCAATTTACTGCTTAAGGAGGAATAAAAACATACCTACTTGTACCATTTTTTTCAACAAGTTACTTGAGAAAAGGAAGTTAATGTGCATTCATTCACTCTCTGTTTTAGGACTGATTTAACAAAACACTGAGTTCTAAGTCTTTGCCCATTTTGTTAATTTCTGCTTTTACTCGCTACTTCTGAAAAGAGGTCTTCAACTTTTCTAAAGCATGTTTAAGACACTGCCACTTAATTTTAGAGATACTGAACTATATTGCCATGAAACTTTTAACACATCTTGAGTAAATTATACTGCAACTATTTTAAGTGAAACCCAAGAATGACTTTCCCAAAACAGTAACTAGTTTTCCCAGAGGAGATAATTATTCTTTTCAATGCAGTCCAGAATAAAAATCAAGGTTATCATTTTAAAGCATAAATAGAAATATAGTCTAGATTGTTCTAAGTCTTAGTATAAGGAAGGAAAAACAAGTAAATACAATGAAAAGAAATTCCAAATATTTCCAAATGTTATAGGAACAGAATCTGAAAGACCACTTAAAATTTACAAAAGTTAAAAAATTCTAAAGAAATACGTACTGGATTAAAAAATTCTAATTACTTAAGAATATTTCAGTGAGAAAGTGACTGACTTGTAGACTCTTAGAGATGATTGTAGCCAATCAGAATAACTGTATTTCCTAGACTTTCTTATTCTAACATGAACGTATGGTCAAAATGAAGTGTCCCTTATACCTGCACCTCTACTGAAAAGAGAAAAAGATTAGCTGGAAGAATGGCAGCTAGAGTAACATGGGAGATCATTCAAAGAAATCATTGGCATGTCCTGATGGCCCAGTGGATAAGAGTGCCTGACGTAGTCCACATACATCCCAAGGACCCACGTTCACGAACTGGCACTGGGAAACAGTCGGGATAAGCAACCAGATAAAATAAGTGTTTCTTTCTCCTTTCTCTTCCTGTCTGCCCTCTGTTAAGTCTTCATTCCTACCTGCACCTTTCTTTAAAAAAAAAACCGAAAAACTAATTAGGCAACCACCACTAAAACAAATCACGGTTGTCTCATTATCGTGTGTTTTTGTGCTAAATTAGGTCTTAGATAAGGTACCATTACTAACCTATTTTTCAGGTTGTACTACTTGATGCTTCTTCACAGTGAATGGGAGAAAAAACAAGAAAAAAATATTGATGCTGTATTAAATATCTGGTAAGTCCTTTGAGAAGCATTCCATTTGATAAATCTTGATTTTTGCAAGGCTATCCCTTCTGTTATACTGCTATATATTAATGAATGAGTACTATAGAACACAAAACATCAATATTCTAAGTTTACTATTCATGGAAATTAATGAATATTAACATAGTAGTTTATTATATATAAAACTGCAGACAGTAGTATTATATCATATAAATATAAATTATTGTAAAATTGGTCTTATATATATCATTGGAGTATAATGGCATCGTTCAGAAAATTAGGAGAAATACAGTGATTTTTATCTTAACTAAAATATTTTTATGAAAGGATTTGCTTTCAGGTAATTCAGTGTTCCTGAGTACCATTTTCTTTTCGGTAATAATTAGATAAAAATGTAATAATTGCAATCGTATCATGGAAAATGTAGTTTGCATATAGAGTAAGTTTCTTGTGTTTTGGATTTTATTTTTTCTTTGAAATTAATCTAAGGTGAATTATAATAGACAATTATTAAGGGAAGCAATGAAAGTCATGCTTTTTTTTCTGATGTTTAGAGGCATTAAATAGGGTGCTTTTGATTTTTTTTGTAATTTGCATTTATTTCAATATTTATGTGACTTAATTTGTTTATATGACTGTGTATCAGTGTACCCCTCTTATGTGTCACAGGACACTGATAAAAGAAAGTGAGAAGTATAGGGTCATTTTTCATCTTGTGTGGGAAAGCTAGCTCATAATAATGATACTAGGTATGAAGAAGTATTAGATAAACACGGAGTTACTGAGGAAAAGAGTTATGTCTTCTGTCTGTTATGCAGATTTTTAAAATAGCTTTATTTTTTTAACATTTAGCATTTTTAAATAGCTATTTTCCCATTATGTCCAACTCTACCATGCATCAGTGTATCCGTGCAATCATTGAACTCTATGTGGGTTCAAGACAGAACTTTGCAAATCAAGAAGACAGAAGCAGTTTTGGTGACACAGAGAGGGAAATAAATGCAAGGGAATTGCGTAACTTTGTTCCCTCAAACTGTGCCTTTATTATTATTTCTGGTCATTCAGTGTTAGAAAACCCTTTCTGAGGAGAAACTGGAGAAACATGCTCTCTCCTGAAAACGCAGCAATGGTGTAACTTTGATAGCTCTGAGAAGCAGCCAGTTTTATTTATTGCAAAGAGGAGCAGCAAAGAGTGGGCTCTTCAAGTGATTTGTTGGGCATCAATCTTCAAAAAAGGAGAGCAGAATAGAGGTAGAACTTGAAGAGTAATATATGTGTACTGTATTTGACTAGGTGAATACACACCTAATGTATTCTTTAGGGGACTTTCTGAAAAATATTTGAGAATCATAGCGTCTGGTGATTCTGCATGCATAAGCAGAGCAATTACGGGTACATAGAGCTGTTGATTTCATTGTAGGATCATTTGTACCTATCAGATTTATGGCCTGATTTTGGGGGATAGTACAAGTTAGCCTATTTAACTTTTAATCTCTGGACATATAAGAAAACCAAGATCCAAAATACTGGATTAAGAGATTTGGTGTTATCTGTCACAGTGACATGATATGTAAACAAAGGTGACGAGAGATGCAGGTTAGCTTATGTTTTGACCCATACCACTTGGACCTTGTGATTTCCATGTTCACTGCAGCTGAAGGAGAGATGGGTGGAGGAGGCACCCAACTTTCATTACCAAAATCTGTATTAAGAGCCCGTAGAAATACAGAAATGTTAGGAAATAATGGATGAAAGATGATAGCTACCTAGCTTACTAGCTACATGATAGGTAGCTAGATTGAGAGCTACACACATAAAACTCCTATTTCCTGTTTCCTCCCTATCATCTGTTAATGGGTTTATTATAAGAAAGTAGCTGTTGTGATTACAGAGACAGGCAAGACACCTAATCTCTTAGTCTGAATTAGCAAATTTGAGTCCAAGAAAGAAAATGGTTTCATTCCAGTACAAATGAGGGAGAAATCAGTGCCCGGGTTGGAACTCAATCTGACAGGAAGAATTCTCTCTTACTGGAAGGAGACAGTCTTTTTATGTAGTCAGGCCTTCATCTGATTTGTTGATGTCGCCCACATGGGGGACAACAATCTGCATTAGTTGTCTACTAATTTAAATGTTAATCTCATCCAAAATCATCTCACAAATCCGCATAATTTGTTTACCCAAATATCTAGCACCCATAATCCAGTAGAGTGGACACCCAGAATTAACCATTACAAGTTCACTCTTTATCAACTGGGAACCCCTACACATCTCCTTCATCTATACTAACCTTCAAATAAACATAATAGGAGTAATATTGTTTCATGTAACGTAACTATGCCATGTACAACAAAAATGCAATAACCCCTTCCACAAGAGAAGAGATAAAGCATTTGAGGAATGTTTATTCATCTCTTTCACATTCTATTAATTGATGTAAAGTTAACAATATTAAATATTATGATATAAATTAATGCATCTTATGCTAAATAATAAGAAAATAGGGGAAGAGAACAAAGATAGTTGCTTAAAATCATACACACACACACATGAAAGCACACACATCTATAACAAAATAAGGAGGAAAAACTCAGCAATTCCAATCTTTGCTTCTGTAACTGGTCTTATGGTTATAACTAGTGCTTATAATTCCCTTCTTTCACTATCATGGCTTTAGCATGCATCTTTCCTAACTATGTTTCTTAATCTGGCAGGGTGATCCAAACCTTCCATTCTGAAGGATCTGGCAAGAACTGCTGAGGAATATAGAAAAGTAGGTATAATATTTGCTGAGCCCTAAATATCTCCAACATATAGCTTTGAAAAGTGAGAAAATAGATAAGGATGTGAAAATCAAATGTACCAAAGCTCAAAAACACCAGATGCTTTTACTTAGGGACTATAGGAGATAGTTTTAATATGGTGATCACTCTTATTTTCTTGCCTAAGTGAAATAAATCTGTTGTTTTTATGCTCCAGTTCTAGATGACTCTTTTATTGACTGCCACCCCCAACCCCTCCATGCTGATAACCTATCCACATAGAGTATTTCCTTATGGATTCTCGAGCATTTTTGCAATAGTTATGAAATAAACCAAGTTCTCCATTCAAAAATTTGAACTTGCACAGTAGATGCTACCAGCATGTAGTCATTTATGAAGCATAGAGAAGCCTCTTCACCAAATATTTCTCCTCTAGTGAAAGTAACCAAACCAAAAATTGTGCTATATGGATTTACTCCATGATTTCTTCACAGTGTATTTCATCTCTCTAAAATGAAATAAACTTGTAGAAAACAGATCTATAACTGTCTTAAAGGTTCTTCCTTCTTAGTCAAGACTAAGTAAAATGCTAGTGTGCTTGAAAATCTGTTTACCTGCCTCCCAAATAACTTACTATCACCACCACCACTACCACCACCAAAAAAACACTACCACCACCTCCACCAACACCTCCAACACCACCACCACCACCACTACTACTACTACTTATTTCACTGAAAAGTCACAGTTAAGGAAACATGATTAGTGGAAACAAAAGAAAGGAAGAAAGAAAAGAGAACAATTAGGAAGATGTTACCAAAGGAGACAAAAGCATCTGAGAAAATTTTGCTACTTACTACTCAAATGGTTTCCCAGAAATTCGACTGCAGCAGTAACCTTCTACTTTGGATCTCACAAGATGTAGTTTTAAAAATTAATACATTTAGGCACCTAATGAGAATTAAATTTACATTTGTCACCACGTGACTACAATCACAAATATTTTGACAAGATTTTTCTATTAAGTTCTCTTGGAATCATAAGCATACAATTTTGACCCAATAATATAAAGAACAAGTTTCTCTCCATCACATCTTATTTCATAGCATGTATCCAGTGGAGAATATTAAATAAGTCAAATGGTTATTATTCATATCATAGTCCTCATTTAAGGAAACCCAGGTTTATATACTTAATTATAAAGATTCCTTTGGCATGTGGGAAGGTGTTCAGATTATGTATATATGTATGTATGCCAGTAAGTATGTTGTGTGTATAGAATTTGATACAAAGCAAAATTTAAAATTAACTTGAGGCTAAGCATCATCAAATCTTCACTTCAGTTTTCCAGTTTTCTGCTCAGATTATTTTTTCCTGACACACAGTCCTACCTTTATTCTTTCTTCTGAGAGAATGTTGTTGATAGCACTTCTTTGTAATAACACAAATATTCAGTGAACATGTTTTTGATATGAACATTTCTTCTCATACTGTACTTATAGGTTTCGATGTTTCTGATTCTTTTCTTAGATAGGATTTCTTGTGTTTTTTTTTTTTTTCTCCCAGATGAAAGAAATGTCATAAACCCCAGAGATCTCATATCTTAGTATATAGAAAATTGAATGGCATGAGGTTTAGTTAAATTTAAAAGAAACATCTGAGTAACATGACTTTATGTATAAGGCATTTCTTGCAATTTAATATTGTAACATGGGAATAATATAACTGAGACCAGGTCCAGGGATCATAATATATTTCTTTGGTATAAAATACAGTTTACAAAGAATATTCATGTATATCAATATCATCTGATGTTATAACAACTCTAAAGAAAGTTGGACCAAATATTATTATCCTAAATTTATCAACCATGAAATCAGAACCCAGAGACTTTAAATACTTTGAATTTTAGCCATAAAATATTAGAAATACTTTAATATAATATATTTCAAGCAATGCTAGTTCAAGTTTATATAACTGGTAAGAATTCTTATATTCCTAGTCAAATTTCTTGAGTAAGAATGGAGATTCAAAAATGTGGATACATAAAGTATGTAAATAAGATCCAGAGTTAATAGATGAACAATGGAACCAGTAGTCAGAATAATCTGGTAATAGGACTAGAGTGGTTGGAGACAGTAGACTAATGAAAAAGTTTTAAAGGATTATGAATGTTAGTGTGTTGAGTCCATAGGTCACATTGATATAAAGGTGCCAGGTAAAAATGCACCATTTATACAGAATGACTAAACTGTGACAAAAATAACTTGTTTATCAGATTCACTTTTCTAATCATTATTTGAGAGAGACAGACTCCAAAGCTCTAAAAGATAAAAATTTGTACACAAGCAATCATGGTGACTCGGGGAAATAATTCGTATTTTAGTCATAGACACTGAAGTTTCATAGACAAGATTCAATGCCAATGTGATCATAGCTAATGGCAGACTGCTAAAATATTGGTCACTCAGGTGTGACTTTGGGGAATCATGTAATCATAGCTAATGGCAGACTGCTAAAATATTGGTCACTCAGGTGTGACTTTGGGGAACCATCTTACATGGATTCTCAAATAAATTGAGAAAGTTGGTATGAGAAGAGCATTAGTAATACTGGGCTATGGAGTTCTTTCGTCAAAGGATGCCATGAATGGTGCTCCTTCTGTCAAATTATAAGTGTGAAGTTGCCTGGGTTGAAACTTGGTGAGGGTTTTGTACTCTGCTCTCTCCTACCCACCCCAGTAGTGAACCCTAAACTATGTTTCAAAAATGCTTCCCATTTTAGAGCTTTCTTTGAAAATCATTGGATTAATAGATTTCTAATTATATTTCCACTGCGAAAAATATCAGGAGACTGTGATCCCAATGCAGACTTTTATGTTTATTATTATTATTTTTATGTTTATTTCTATCTATGAAGCTTTGGCATCTCTCTAGAGGTAGTCATTTCTGACGGGATGTAGCAACAGAATCTCGTGGGCTGTTAGGCCCAATCTCAAAGGGTTCTCTAGTAGTAACTTTGTCTCCTACCTTTATGTCAGTGAGGGAGACAGTGGAAGCAGGATTATTTGCTGTACACTTTGGGGGTAAACACTGGACAGCACTCTAACATTCTTGGAGACAAAATGATCTTACTTGTGGTAACAACATTTATTATCTGGGAAGTGTAGGGATCCTTTCTTTGCGGGTCCTGTGATAATTGAGTGACGTCAGGTCACAGAGGCCACGCATTTTCACTGTGTGTCAATATTCCCTTGATTCTTCTGTTACTGAGAAGATACATGTATATATGTGTGTATACATATATATGTGCATATTTGCTCATTCCTCACTCATGAAAACTTACCATTTCCATGATTTCAGATTCTAATAAGATTCTTGATGAATAAAGGAATACTATACTGTGAGTGAACTGCAAAATGGACCATCCATAGTGTGGAATCTTAGAATAGTTTCTAGCAAAATACTGTGAATATCTACTAAATTAGTTTAAACTGTGAAGAAATAACTAAATAATATTAAATATTGCAATAGAGTTTAGGACACTAAGGTTGATTGGGCTGTTTGTTTTGTGAATTTCCCCAGGGTTATTTTGTTAAGAGTTTGCCATTAAGTGGTCTAATTGTGTCAGTGGATGGGGGTCTTTTCAATTTGCATAATTTCCTCAAGGGACTGTAGCTGCTAATTTGGTGATTAATTATCCATATTACACATTGTTTATTTGACCATGCCTAGATTAATTTCTTTTTCCCAGCAAATCACATTTAGATATAAATTTGCATATCTTGATTACATTTTAATGCCTTGGCTATCATTGTCTCTTCCCTGGACACCTCATCAGATTACAGAAGAGTGCTCAAGCAGAAAATGATGGAATGTCTTAAATGACACTGCATATCAGTAGACTGATAATGCGCATGACTTATTTTTAATAAAGAATGTGTTCCTTCATGATTATGTAAGTTATGAAATCTACTAGATGATATATTTTATTTTTATCACTTCCATTTTGTCATTATCAACCAATTTAAATAATAGTCTTTTTTGTTTCATTTATTTTCATTTTATTGAAGGAATATTGTATAGGTTTAAGTGTGCAGCGAAAAATACTATTATTATTTGAATGCTGCTATATGTATATTTAGCTTTTTTGATGTCCAGGTATTTTATTCCTGTTTATCTTCAAAACTTGCAAGTTGGGTTAATATTCTAGATTTCTAATGAATCTCCTGTCCATTTTTTCCAACTTGGAAAAGCACTAGAATTCTGATGACAGTATGTTACAGACGCCTATAGTCAGAGACTACATCTCAATTGATCTTTTGTTGAACTGATCTACTAGAATATTTTTAGTTATCATTACTGTAATAGTAGATAATATTCGTTGCTCGCAGCTACATTTCAGTGGTCACTGTGTAGGTTCCAGAGAGTATGGAACTTTACTTGTATCATCACCTTCAGTTGTTAAACCATCGTTTGAGAAAAGCATTACTTTCCTTTTTTTAAGAGTGAGAGAATGAGTTTTAGAAACAGAAAAGACTTTGTTAAAGGTAAGATAATTAGCAAATAGTGTAGCTAAAATTAGAAACTGTCTGATGTTAAAGTCTGTGTCTTTAAGCAACTATATAAATGCAAAAGGCTAAGAAACAAGTGCTCTTGACCAAAATAAATACACGCTCTTAGTAAACAATGTGCGAATAGTTTGTAATCAACTGAACGGACACAGAAAGAGTGAATTTTCTTTCTTCATCAGTATCTGAATGCTCTTCTACTGAATGGACATAGAATATTGAGTGAATGAGTGAAGGATTAAATGAATGAATGAATGATTTTGCACCAGAAATGTGATCATATAAAGAAATTTAATTTCAACCTCCATCCCAGGGTCAAGGAGAAACTGTGTCACGTTCAAGGCTTCTCAAAGTGAGTGGTGGCAGACTTGAAGTAAGGAGTAGAGGTTGTCAGCCTACTGGCTTGAAGCACAGGTATTTTCTGCTCCTTCTTCTGTGTTGCATCTACCCACTCCACCCAAACTCAGTACAAAATCCAAAGAATTTTCTAGTTCAGAAGGGAAGGCACTTTTCAGTACACTTGATCGCTGCTCTCTTGTTTCCAGAAGAAGCCTTCAGACACCTGAGGACTCATTCCCATAAGTTAATTCCTTCCCATAAGCTAGTCCCTGAGAGGACAGTGTGAAGCCTGCATGAATCAAATTTAGGGACTGTCACTTAACCATTTTATAGGACAATTTGCATGCATTAAGATACGGGAACAAGCTAACTTCTCTGTACTCTTGGTCCCCATCTACAACATGAGAATAATAGCATTATGAAAATATTTACTATTATATAGTTAACTTATTGACTATATACTAAGTACATATCAGATAGATTAATGTATCAACAATTTGCATTTATTAAATATAATAAAATAATGGACATAATACATTAACAATAACAGTATCATAAAACTCTTGACAAATAAGTGTTATTGCTTATCAACTATTCAGACCTTTGACAAGTCCTAAATATGTTAGGTATTATTATTGTCTCTCAATTACTGCATTTGTTGCTAATTTGAAGCTTTCTCAATTTTACTTGGGTTGCTAGCTTTAAATTTTCAGTTTTCACTCCTTCTACTCGCTGCTCTTTCTAGAATTCATTATTTCTTTCTACCATATGAAATAATACTGAAGTTAACTATTCATTCCATAGTCTTTTACTAAGTATTCTCTTTTCATGAAAGGACTTGAACTCTGACCTGAAGAAATTTTTGGTCTAGATAGGAAACTCATCAGCAAACAAACACAGAATATTTTCTAAATATTCTGATGTGTATACCCTGGGAGGAGTTCCACATACATCCCAGGGCCCGAGGTTCCAGATTCAGAAGTCCAGAAGGAATAACCAAGATGAACAACTAAATAAAAATAGAGTGTGCTTCCACCTCTTTCCCCCTGCTTCCCTGATTTTTAACCTTCATTCCTGCCTGCACCTTTCCTTTTAAAAAGTATGGTGTTAATGAAAAGTTCTCTATAAGCTGAAGAGGGAACCGCCTAGCTCTCTTTGCAGAGCAGGAAAAGATTTACCAACAAGAAATATGAGGGTAGAGCGGGTGAGAAGGGCACTTCTAGATAAACGTCTGTGGTGATTTCGAATTTGGGAGAGGTCTCAGTGAGGTATTCAATGCTAATTTTCTTTGTGTTTGTGGACAAGTCTTCTCAATTTGCAAAATGATCCTATTTTGAATTTTAATTAAAAAAGAAACTATTGAAAGAATTCTATGCTAATATCGGAATCTATACAGATTTCCTCAAAAGTATCTTGTACATGAAGTTTCACAATCTTTTTGCTTCTTCTATTCCAGTACCTCTTGCAAATATTATCTTTACAAGTGATAAGGAAACCAGGGAATTATACAGTCATCTAAAGATCAGGTAAAGACCTCTGGGTTTGTTACTGTTGTAAAGGAATGCTTCAACATTTTATAACTTGTTAAATAGCTAAAGGATGATTCTAAATTGTGGAGAGAAGTTTAAAGTAATGTCTTAGTTAACGTGACAATGAGGCATGACTCGACATTCCTGGATAGGTCATTTGTGTTCTGAGACATTATTTAACTCTTTACTTGGACTTTCCTCCTTCTTTTTCTCTGAATTTCAAAGATTTATTCTTTCTTCTTTTTACTGAAAAGTTCAGTAGAGGTCTGTGCCAGTTTCATCATCTGTGAGATGCATGGATATGATTCATTCTGAGTTTTTTGTTAGTACTGATGTGTAAGGTTCCTGGTAGAATACTTGGCATTCTGTGGGCATAGACGTGCCATCAACCGTGTAAGGAACTTTACTATATATTCTGTGGAAAGGACTATCTCCCAAGAGTCTCAAGACATGCTCTGACCCCATGCTACGATTTATAAGCAAGTGCCCTTAGATAAAGAGACAAAAAACAAAACAAAACAAAACCCTACTTCTTTAATCTTCAGTTTCTTTACCTGTTAAATAGAAGAGCACACTTTCACAGGGTTATTATAAATACAGAATAAGGTTGCTATGTGAAAATGCTCCATAGTCAACTAATTTTAGAATGTAAAATTGTATAAAATGACTGCTAAAAAATGGATTGATAATGTGTGGTGAAATGGCTTTGGAACTGATAGACACAATGAATTATGTCTTCACTGTAGAGAAATCTGGGTGGTGGACCTCTTCGAGCATTATATTTCTTATTGAAAAATGGAACATTGTAGTGAGAAATAAATAAAATGATATGTGATATTATTGAGAGCAAATATCCCCTGAATAAGGGAAATAAGTATACTTGCGTTCCTTCCTCCATTCTTTTCTTCCTTCCTCCTTTCCTTCTATCTTCCCTCTGCCCTTCCTTTCCTTTCATCTCTACCCTCCCTCCCTCCCATCGTGCCTTCCTTCATTCCTTCCTTCACTCCTTTCTCCTCTTCTTTCTCGTCTTTAAACCATCTCTTCATAATGCCATGACTGCGTAGCAAGATCTCACACTATCAGCATCTTCTTACACAGTTAGTCTACCATTTTTACTCTATCTTTCTACAAAAATTTGATGTTTTTCAAATACCTTTTAACTATGATCAGACTGCATTTGATTAACTCTCCAAATATCCTTGCAATTTGTCTTCTCATTCTTCTCATTCTTGGCTTCAGACAGGTTCAGCTTCCTTACATCAACTCTGCATTTTTCTTACTTCGTAGTTTACTAAATTTCATAACTATTTATACATTTTTGCATATTATTTATTAAGAGTCATAGTAACTGCTCTAATTATCTTATGACTTATTTATGCCACTTATGGGCATTTATTATATTCTTTTGGGTGTGTGCGTGTGTGTAGTTTCATTACACATCTTTGAGATCAGTTCTGAACTTTAAGAAATTGTGGTCCTGATCTTATGTAGTAAATTTGTATTCCTTTATTTAGCAAATACTTGTTAAATTAATTTTCTGTGTTTCAGATATGTTCTAAACATAAGCAAGTCAACAATATCCCGAATGAATGTACTCTTTGCTCTCATAGAACTTATGTCTATCAAAGGAGAAACAAGCAAACAAAAAGCCAAAGCACACAAATAATAAATAATCAAGATATTAGTAGATAGTAGTGGTCACTTGTCCATCAAGAATATAATTTCTGTTTCGAGGAATTGTAAAAATTAGATCTTTTCTGCCTTCCTTTCTGAACCATTTTAGGAAAGACATGGATTTATTTGACAAAGCTCCAGTTCTGCAAAATCGTTGGTATTACAACAATAAAAGTAGAAGTATTCTTGCTGGATGTCAGGGGACCTCAGTTCTTTCCACAACTTAAACTAAATTAGGCTGCACCAATTATGATCTCCTATAGCCTCAATGCCTTTACCTATAAAAAGAAGGAGTTGGTCTGGTTGGTTATAAAAGCTCCTTCCAATTTGGTACAGTATGCTTCTAAAATGCATATTGCTATTCATATCTAGAGTCTCCAACTGATCCATCAGAGTGTTCAGAATATCTTTGAAAAGACACTGCACATGTCTTCTGGGAAGAGTTTCATTTTAATAAGTATTAGGACAACAGGAACACTGTGTCTTTTATTAAATTTGTCTGTTCCCTGGTGCTGTTAGTATCTTCTGAATATAAACTGTACAATATAATATAATAAAGCACATTTTAGAATTGTTTTCATAATAGTGCATGCCATAGTACTCAGCCATAAAATAAAAGTTGAAAGTACATCTTGTTCTGCAAACTCATAATTTTCAGCTGTCTAAAAACTGAGTGTAAAAAGGAAATTAATAAGAGAAAAAATTTCACAGCATGCATGTACAGTTTAAAAAAAATATTTTGTTCTTTGTAGAGGAAAGGAAAGCCAGGAAACTTGTTCTTCTGGAATTTGATAACTTTAAAATATTTTAATTTTTTAATCTTGGTTTTTGCTAATAATTATCACTGTCATATTTGCAATCACTATGCAATTCTAACTTTAAAATCAATTTACATGTATATAGATACATTAAACAATTTTTTAAAAAGGCCTAGGACCTTGCAGGACATGGGATTTTATACTAAAGGTAAGTAAATATCTGGCTGATGTTGGATAGTATTAATAGGAGTTTTACAAAATGCAGGATGTTTTAAGGTGATTTATTCTAGCAGCATTGCTTAGCTATTTTGACAGATCATTAGTGAACATGGGCAAATGATAGATTACAAAATCCAAAATGCTTGTTGTGGAATGTATTTCTATTAATCAACTTTCTTATCATTGAGACCAAAATTAAAGTTTTGTTTTTTGTGGTTCTAGATATTATGATAATGGCATTAATAATATCATAACTAATTGCACACATATAGGCCAAGGGCTTTGCTCTTTCATTGTATAGCCATCATTTTACCATATTTTAGGGATACAATGGGAAAAACGGCAAAGTCATTTTTTTCCAAAATGCAAATGTGTGAAACTCAAAACTATAGTGAACTGTGATAAGCACTAAAACGGGATGGTAGATGGAAAATCAGGCTATGAAAGGAGAGAAAGTGTTGACTGAGATTCTTCCCTGCTGCATATGTAAGGTATACAACTAAGCTTTTCCCCAGAAGCAGCACCAGGAGAGAGCACTGCAACACCTCAGCAACTTAGAAAAAGCAGCAATTGCCTTGACGAGATCTCCTGAGGAATTATCTCCATCTGAGTGTCTGAAGGGGGATCTGGAGACGCACACATGGTAGTGTGGTGGGGTTGTAGCATCTGTGACAGAGGTAGTCAGTAGGACCCACTAATAGGGCAGTGGGTCCAGCCTTGACTTTCAGAGAAGGAGGAGGGAATATTGCTGGTAAAGTCCAAAAAGAGGAGGCTGAGGTCAAGACCCCAGTCCACAACAAGTTGGAAGTTCAGCTGAGAAGAGAAAGGGAAGTGCTATATTCCTCCTCATCCACTCCTTGGGAGTCAGCTGGAAGGAGTTCTATAACCACAGAAGATAGACTGCCAAACCAAGTTTTGAGACTCTGAGAAGAAAGTTAACGCTGGTGATGCCCGCATGAGCAAATTTCCCCACAGCAACGGCTACTCCACATCGCACATGTCCCTTCCCCATCTAGAAGATATCCTCCACCTGCCTGACTCAGCAACAGATCCTTACTATGGAAGCTAGCAAGGGTAAAAATTATTAAAGAAAACAAGAACACCGTCTACTAATAAAGTCTAAAAAGTCAGCTCATCTACGATTTTCCTAACGAGAAAAAAAAGAGGTCAAATTTCAAAGCATTATGGCATCATAAGGAGATGAGACTTGTTCAGAAACCAATTTTGAAGACATGGAGGACTATATCCTTTCAGCAGATAAAGAATTCAAGGTAGCTATCATAGAGAAAGTAAAGGAGACAAAAGAAAACTCAGAAAAACAATGAAAGAGATGCAAGAAACAGCATCAAAACAAATCAATAAGTAACAAAATAAAATTAATGACAAGATGAAGTTTTACAAAGGAAACTGAGATTTAGTAACTGGATAATGAAATAAATGAGATCAAGAGTAACAAAAAAGTGATGGAAACAGGGTTTATCAAATGGAGGAAAGAAGCAGTGACTTGGAGGACAGAGATACAGACAGAATCCAGGTGGAAGAAGAGGGGAAAATTATTTTAAAAAGTGAAGGAACACTACTGTAGCTATCTGACTACATTAGGAAAGGTAACACAAGAATAATAGGCATGACAGCCCTGGTGGTTCAGGTGTTTCTTTTAGCGATTCCTTATCGTTTCCCTGTCTTAGTAAGACTATAGTTGCTCTAGGATTAAGCCATGAACCTCTTTTCTTCCCAATCCATATTCACCTCCCTGAGGATGTTGTCGCTTTGGTGACGTTCAAAGATATTTAGGTCTTGAACATTCTCCAGCACCGACCTCACCACTTACCTCCAAACTCATGTCTTGTAGCCTATTGATCATCACCATTTGGATGTCAAAACAGCTTCTCAAATTCAACATGTCCCAAACTGAACTAATGATATTCTTATCACTCACTCCTATGTGACCTTTCTTTTTATCTCATTTCAGTAATGGAGCACAATTTCTTTAATTGCTAGGCCACTAGCAGTTTTCCCGCAATCCTGGATCGATTACTTTAACTCAGAGGCCACATGTGCTCCATTACCATATTTGCCAACTCTGCTTTCATCATTTGACCAGTTCTCAGTCTCAGTGTTACCAGCAAAACTATTATTAACTTGTGTCTGGAATGTACAAGAACCTCATACCTGTCTTTGCTTCTACCCTTATCCAAGTCTGTGGTCCATTCTCAACATAGCTGTCAAAGCTATTGTTTTAAAAGGTAAATCAGAGCATGTCAGTTCTTTACTCAGAACTTTCCAGCAACTTCCCATTGGAATAAAAGTCAAAGTCCTAACCGCAACCAACGTGATCTTCATTTGTAGCACTCTTCCCCCATCTGTTTGACCTCTTCTTCTTTCATTTCAATTTTTGGCAAACTCACTAACTCCTTGCTTCTCCTAAAAGTCCCAGGAACAATCCTTGGGAACTCTGTACTCACTGTATTTTACCTAGATAATTTGAGCACCCAGAACCCTCACTTTGCGTATGTGTTTACCAAAATACATCTTCTCTGTGAAACTTACTCTATATTCTCACTAATAGTGCAGCATCTCTACATTTCATATTCCACTTTCTTGCTGTATATTTTCTTCTTGGCAATTATCACCATCCATATGAAGTATCACATACTTCATATTTTATTCATTTACCTTGTGTGGAAAATAAGCTCCAAGAGTATTTTTATCTGTTTATCACACTATCCTTAAGACTTTGAATACTATCTGGCATATTACAGGACCTCAATAACTATTTGTTGAACTGATTAATTAATGAATATTGTTACACACATATTATATTACATATGACATGTATATTGTATATATATGTGCATATGTGTATATATATGTAATGTTTTATTACACGTGCATAATAGCGGTGTTTTAACTTGGGTTAGCTTGATAAATACCTCAAATATCTATCTTATTTAATTTTGTAGTCACAGTGAAGATCATTTACATTAGAAAAAGCTTGCATTCATTCCTTAAACCAAGGACTATTGGGAACGTTAGTGAGAAATGAGGCCAATCTGAAGGCAAAATTAGTTGGACATTTTTGCAGGTATCATAGAAATATCACAGGCCTAATGAGCTTTAAACCATTCTTCCCAAGACTGTCCTACTCAATTGGTGGGCAAAACAATACTCCATAAAATTTCATTGCTCCCACAATGAGGCAGAATTTCAACATAGATTATTCAGTTGTAGCTTCGAGTACAATTTGCTCAGTAGACAAGAAATGCAGTCATTCTGGCAAAAACATGGCATACTCTCTTCGTAGCAATTAAACTGCATTTTTAAATTGGTTAGTAAAATGAATAGGACTGTATTTTCACACAAAAGTCAGTATCATTTCAAGCTGGTATTATCCTAAAAAAAGGAAATATTAAGTTTATCTAGAAATATCTCTAAAACTATTGAATAATAAGAAACAAGAATAAATGGGAAAGTGCAAAAGAATGCTTTTAATTATTTTGACAGGTCTTACCATTTGTTTTCTAATTCTACAGTACTGTGCTATATTTATATAGTGTGTTTGCCATATCTTTAATATATTACAAATTTATAGTAGATAAATATAAAGACAAGGAATTGGTCACTATTCTTCACTGTCATAGTGTCTATGCCATCTCCCAGCTTATTAGAGTAGCAGTAGGGAGCAAAGAAGAAACCAGAACTGTAATAAAATTCTAGAAGCATGGCATTCTCAATATTATGTGGTGGCTCTAAGGATCTTTATTTAGTTGCTATAAAGGCCATCTAGTAACTCTGGGCTAACCAGATTTATTATCTCTTTCTGGCCTAATGAATTTTTCCAACAATTATTTTTGACCATATTAGATTCCTGACTCTACTTAAGCTGTTGATGACAAAATCTCTTGCTCTCAAGAATCTTTTATTGTTGAAAGGGAAGTCAATCAATAAGTAAATATATAGCATTGCATTATAGTAGGCAAATATTTTTATAGGATTGGATCATAATAACAAGCAGAGAGCAAAAGAGTTTTTTCTTTCTGCATTTTTAATGATGTGGAAATAAAGGAGTTCTCTGAGGAGGATACTGGAGGCATGACCTCATGGAATTGTCCTTGGGACAATTCCAGGCAAAAATCCTTCAGGTAAATTTTACCCTCCAGGTAAGATTCCAGGAGTGGTGCCAGAGGAAAGCATGTTTGGTGTTTGAAGAACACCCAGAAGCTGAGTCAAGCGATGCAGAAAGCTATGGGGTTATATTTAGTAACAGAGCATCTTTGTATATTCCAAGAGGCCATTCTAGTCACTGTGTGTCAAATACTCTCTAAAGGATACAAAATCAAAATGGGAGTCATGAAGAAGTTACTCCAGTGGTTCCAGGGAGACACGCTGGTGGTTTATACTGTGTGTAGGGAGAACACATGACCATAGAGCCTCCGTATTTTAATGGTAGATTGAATATGGAATCTGAGAGAGAGCAGAGATCAAGAATATCACCTAGGTTCATGGCATTTATTGGGGTAGAAAACACAAGGGAAGGGTGAATTTTGGGGAATGCTGTTTATTTTGGATGTGTTACTTAATTTATGTTTTTTAAAGGACAGGTGCAGGCAGGAATAAAGCTGAGTATGCAGGCAGGCAGGAAGAGAGAGGAGGAAGGAACACGTGATTTAGTTCATTGTTTATCCTGGTTATTTCTCCTGGCCCCAAGTCTAGAACCATCCTTGGGACGTATGTAGAATATGCCCAGCGGACCTGACTGCTTGGCCACCACGATGCATGAAGACATGCTAATTTTGATGTTAGACATCTGACAAGGATTGTTGAAAGGGTAATTATTTAGATAACAGTGGTGTTCAGAGAGAAACAGACTATAGATTAAAAAAAAAAAAGCAACGGTCAGTCAATCACCTGGAAAGGACATAGGCCACATACCCTCATACCTGGGCTTCAAGTCCTGGGTCCAGGGGGGCTGGAGACAGTCAGTGTGAACAACTAAAATGGAAACAAAATAAAGGGCTTCTTCTTCCTCTCTCTTCCTGCCTGCCTACCTACTCATGGTTTCATTTCTTCTGGCAACTTTCCTTTTAAAAAAATGTGAGAAGTTATAAGAAGAGCAAGGAGAGAATTTCTAGGTGCAGCTACCAGACACCAGATACATGAGTAAAATATAATAAAAACAAGAACAAAATATCTGTGAGGCATGGTGGATTTTAGATTAGAAACTTCCAAATCCTATTGGAGATTTACTGTACAGAGTTTTTATTAAAGCATATACTCAGGCACGACGCAGCAGCTGTTTCTATATATTATTATCAGTACCCCACAAGGCCCAAGACCCTTGACTCAAGGCCACTGACTTGCTGACAATACAACAGGATTGGAGCAAGTGGGACTTTACACATTATGATGAACTTGGGTATGGGGGGGCTCACTGAATGAATCAATTAATTAATTAATAATACGGACTTTTGACTCTCAGAACTGAAGTTCAGTGTTTCCAAGGTCTTCTGAGCATTTTAAAGCATCAAGTTAAATAACAAAACCTAAGACTCAAAACATAAATAGTTCCTGGAAAATGTTCAAAAGTCCTGTACTGATGTGTAAGGACAACACTTCCTTTGGTGCTTGTACCTTGTATAGACATATTATGTCAACTCTTATCATTTTTTTGTCGAGGTAAATCTGATTTATACAAAATACGAATTTTGGATGTGCTGGCTAGCTCTTCATCGAATATAACATACCACACTATATTTCTAATAGTCTTCCACAACTGTCCATTGGACACCCAAGACCCTTTGCTCCCAACCCACCTCTACTTCTTTCCCTATTGGTAAGCTCCGTTCTTTTGTCAATGTCCAGTGCTAATTTTTTCTTTATTTTATCTGTACATTTGTTTTTTTTAATTCCATCTACAAGTAAAGATCCAATAGCTGTCTTTCTCCTTCTGACCCATTTCACTTAGCCTAATCCCCTTTAGTTCCATCCATGCTGTCGCAAATGGCAGAATTTCACTTTTTCAGTAGTATTCCATTGTGTGTGTGTGTGTGTGTGTATGTGTGCGCGCATACACCATATTTTTATTTGTACATCTGTCGGTGGGCAGAAAGGTCAGTTTCATTTCTTGGCTATTGCAAATAATGCTGCAAAAAACATGGGGGTGCAGGTATCTATTTCAATTAGTGTTTTTGTTTTTTGATAAATACCCAGCAATGGGATAATAGGATTGCATGGGATTTCCATTCTCAATTTTTTTTGAGGAAACTTTATAATGGTTTCCATATTGGTGTATACTCCCACCAGCAGTGTGTAAGTTTTTCTCCACATACTCACCAATACTTATTGTTTACAATCTTTTAGATAATAGTCATTCTTACAAGTGTGAGGTGATATCTCCTTGTTTTGATTTGCATTTCTCCAATAACACTACATGTAGAAGAACTTTCATGTACTTATTGGTACTTACTGTATGTCTTTGCAGAAGTGTCTATTCAGATCTTCTGCTTATTGTTTGGACTGGAACTTTTTTCTGTTGTCGAGTTTTATGAATTCTTTATATATTTAGGATGTTAAACCCTTGTCATATGTATGATGTGCAAATATCTTCTCCCATTCGGTAGGATGTCTTTTTGTTTTGGTGATAATTTCTCTGGCTATGCATGAGATTTTTACTTTGCTGTAACCTTTCCTTTCTTAAGAAAATGAAACATCTTTATCCTGAAAATAATTTCCTTTGCTACCTCATTGATAATTTTCTTCAATATATAAGTTTTAACTAGTTCATATCCAGATGGATTTAGTAGGTCTTATCCAGCTTTTGTGCAATTAAAAATTTCTCCAGTGCATTAATCACATTTTTTATTTTCTCATCACCCCTTGATGACTTCGATCTGGTGCCGATGAGCTTAGTGTGATGTTGGAGTCAAGAGGACTTTACTGTCATGATTAGATTATGAGCTTTGGTCATTATTAAGGGGTCTCATTTATAAGAAATGTTGTAAAAATGAGAAGTCACAAGCGGAGGCATGATAAATTGAGGTGTTAGAGGTTGAATTTACATATAACTAGTTACTGATTATTATTCATTTCATATTATAAGCTTCTGTTTACCATATAATTTATTCATTCAAGAGTAATCAGGTTATGATTTAACTCTGGATATACAATGGTGAAAAAATCGACACTAGGTCTACGAATAAATTTCTATGCAGAAAATTTTAAAAAGTATCAAACCCAAAAAAAATACATCAAATTCCTACTTATTTGAGAAAAATATGTTGCATAAAAAGTTGGGACTTCCTTATGTAGTTTGATCAATTATATTTGAATTCGAAGGATTAGGAAAAGAGTCACTGTTTAAATATCGAGGAAGGTGAAAGAATGATTTAACGTTGTAGAAGGGATCAAAGTTTGAAATTTTTAACACAGGTGTTTGAGGGAAAGATTAAAACATTTGTGCTCGAGAGTGGAGAGATAAGAAGGGAAGGGAAAAATGGAACCAGGTGATGTTGGAAGGTAAGCAAGATCTTTAAACCTTGATAAGCATAATGGTATTTCCTTTCTGAAGTAGAGCAAATAGCAGCAAAGCTTTCCTTCTATGTACCAGCACTTGCCTTTTCAAGTTCTTTCTAACCATTTGAAATTCATTACCACTTGATATCTTACACAATAGCATATTCCTTGTGAACTTTATGATTAACTTTATCTTGGAGATTATTCATTGACTCATGATTTCTGCAGAATTATATAAGACAATGAAATCTTAAAGCATAAAAGTACTTAATGTCAGTGTGAGAGTCACTGAAACCTGAGTTCATGTACTGATAAGTAGCTAGCTATGTGACTTTTGACAATTAATCTTTTTGAGACTCAACTTTCTTAGTAATAAAATGAGAATAATAATATTTACTTGAGTCCCTGTAAGAAATAATTGACATGATACATGCAATGTGGTGGTCATAAAATAAGTTCTCAAGAAATAGATGAGTAGTAGAAATAGTAGGACCATCATTACCCTCACTGCTGTTTGATTGCTTCTGTAAAATGAGTTTTTTCCTTGCTTTTAGAATATGTTTCTAAAATATAAGCTTAAATATTTATCTTTAAAAACTGCAGTTTCTGCATAAAGTTGATTTTATATCTGGATGAGGCAACCAGCAGAATATTAAGAGCCCTCTATCCAGAGGATTGGCTAAAGTGTGTAGAGACTTACGATGGTGGCTGTGGGAATCACCCTCAATTGTAAATAGCAATTCACAGGTCTATAGAAATCCAGTTACTGAACAGCTATGCACATGATTTCCTCTTCGATATGCCTTTCAACTGGACATTAGAGAAAGGGGTAAAACAGCAGAGGAGAAGCAAATAAATCACAAGAGAATTGAAGTATTTCTCTCCATTAAGTTTCAGAAACAGGTTGAAACTGCCATTCTAAAGCAAGAGCAAAGATAGAAGTGGTCTTTAATAGTTTGTCTCACACTACAGTGAAGTTTTGCAAATGGAGCTGAAGACAGGCTGATATGGAAGCTTCTGAGAACAAAGACAAAAATTTTATTGTGACTGAAGGAGTGACTGTACACTGTTTATGTTGAAGATGTTCTGTTATCACTAGTGGTATTTAAAAATGGAAGGCAGTTCTGAAATTAAAAATAGATGTTCAGTGGTAAAGGGTTAACACTATTATCTAAGTTTGGGAAAGCAAATTAGTGAGTTGAGGATGTCACAATTTCTTAGAAACTAATTGCTAATCCATATTTATACACAGATGAAAAAATATTGTGCCTGCCCAGGAGAAATTACACAAATAAGTAACAGTGATACAGTAAGAAGCATGGAGTATACTATGGAATCATCAGAACACATTCTAGAGATTTTCAGTGACTTAGTATTATATAAAACTTGGTATATACCTGTCTCTAACTCTTTGTTTCATCACAGTACATATGCACACACATTTAGAGTAAACATATACATGTGCGCATTTATATACAGTATATTATGGTATCATGATACCTAGTGGTAATTTACAAACCCATCTGGAAGCAGGACATCTGTAACTATACCCTGGTTCTAATAGTTATTTGCCACATGGTATTGAGCTAGTTATGCAAACTCCTTGAGCTTTCATTTATTTACATATGAAATAGGAATTTGGTATTAATCCCATAGCCTTGTGATTATTACATAAGATAATGTTGGCTAGCATTTTGGTTCAGTGCTGCCAGAGAGCGCATTCATGAAATAATGTTTTTATTAACATTGTTACTTCCTTCATTGTTTCATTCTTATTCTTAGTAGTAGTAACAGAAGTTTTATAAAATCAGGTAAACAAATAGCTTCTCCATAACTATTATTCCCTTCTCTGTCTTACAAGACATGTATTAAAAAGATTCTTTGCAAACTTTCATTGTATAAAAACATTTCTGTGGCATATAATAAGTGCTTAGCAGAGATATAATGGCTCTAAGGGTATTAATCTAATCAACATAATAATGAGATAATATTATCATCATACAGTGTCACATTGTACTAACAGGGAAGTTTCTATACCAATCATTCAATGGAAAGAAAGGCGATTTTCAAAAATTGGTGCTGAAAAGATAAAACCACAAATTCTTTCTTTCCCATTTAAAATGGACTCAGATTTTACTGTAACTTTGCAACTTTCTTTTTTATAATATATCATGAACATCTGTCTTTGTTACATCCTAGAAATCCATGTCATTGTTTCTAAAGTTTATATAATTTCAGTCTTGCAAGATGAAGGAGAGGTCCGGACATGGATGCTGGTGATGGTTGCAAAATACAAATGTACTTAATACCACTTAAAATGGTTAAGTATTATATTTCATGTTCCATGTTTTTTATACAGCAATGAAAGATGGAGAAAGGTAAAGTTTGGAGAATTTCAAGGCTTTCCTAGATTTTGATTACACTATCTCCTATTTAAAGGTATTCAGATTAATATCTTCACTTTCAATAGTAATACGGCAAAAGTATCACAATTATTTTTTTTGATTATCCATTTTCTGTAAAGTATGTTATAGCTACCATTTATTGAGTGCTGACTTTGTGCCGGAAACCAGGCTAATCACTTTCTGTAGATAACCTCATTTGAACTCATAGTATGCTTATAAGACAGATATTCTTACCCACTTTCTCCAGATTCTGCTGTTTTCTTTGCACAAAGGCACCTATCTATTCAAGATGAGGAGTTGGGATAACTTCCATCTTGAACTTCCTTCAACAAACCTTGGCTCAAGGTTTTTGGCAGAAAGGAGAGATTCATTCTAAAATGTTCATAGACACCTTCTGGTCCTCAATCTTTTATCTCCAGGCTGCTTTCACTCAGAGAGAGAATTTTTCTCACCTCAGAGTATTTTGTGAACAGCAGTGGCCCTGAAGTTCTCTCAGACTTGTATATTAAGAGTCAGGGGTGAATTTAGGAAGTCTCACATAAATATTCACGCGGAATCACTATACTTGTCTCCTATAGGAAGAAATTCCCATGAGTGTGGTTGCAAAGTCAAAGCCTAGGCACATTAAAGATGTTGAGTTTCTTTGCTAATGGCTTTACTTTCCACCAATAGTTTCAAGGAGTTTCTAAGATGTATTTCCTCACATCCTAAGTAATCTTGGCTATCACAATTCCTTTCATGTTTGTTGGGTTTTTATTATCACAGTACAAAAATGTCATCAGACCACTATTCTGTTTTTAGAAAGAGTCATTATTTTACTCAGTTATGGTAACTGATGCTTTTCTGTTTGACTTTTAGTTATGCAAGTAAAAGTAGATGTTGAAAACTTTGGAAATATGATATTGCAAAGGCATTGATTTTGTTCTACCTGAGAAACCTGATTTGACTTATGAAAATATCATAGCGCTACTGATATACTTCATAATGAGACTTGGTGCTACATAGACTTGCAATTTTTTGTATCTGATATTTTGGAGTTCATCAGAGCAGATATAGATATTCATGTCTCACTGTATTTTTAAAGTCTGTTTGATCCATTGCTAGGTATTTCCCTTGGTACAAACAAAATCGATTTTGTTAGCATATTTGCCGACCATAAGCTATATCTATAGACAATGTATGTGCTTTATATTAAGCTACTTCAAAGCCTGTGTTAATAGAATCATCAAGGCCCTCCAGTACAGGCATACTTGTAAATTGCTAGTGTGTCCTTTTATCTTTTAAGATCTTCTGATGTGGAGAACTGATAAAAGTTTAGAACCATTTTTAAAGACTCATTTAAATTTGTATCCATGCAGATGCAGATTTTATTTTTATTTTTTACTCACATATGCTTTTTATTAAATTGGTCCAAACTTTATCTCTCATTTTAATCTAGTCCATGCATTCACATCTTAATTGTGTTTACTACTTTTTATGCCCCGTAAACATATAACCTCAATAGTTACATCCCACTCGTTAGTCTAGCAGAACACAGAAGAGGTAGAAAAAGTGAAGGTCGGTTGTTCTTATTCTCTCTCCTAGAGACCTGCTCTGAGTTCCCCAAAGGAAAAATAGGCACAGATCTTATCTTAGCACGACCACAATTTAAATAATAGCTAACACTTATTACATGGCACTGTTTGTCAGGTACAATACCAAATATGTCTTATGGGTTGATCTCTTTTTTCTTATGCATTCTACTAAGAAAACCAAGGCATATTGGCAGGCTAAAACACTCGTCTAAAATTAAATGGGTTTGAACCCAGTAGCTTCATTTGTCTCTCTTAATCATTGTGTTATGCTGCAGAGAGAAAAGAAGTTTGTTTCATTAACACAGGGTTCATTTTTGATTAGGTGTTCAGGAGATAAGTGTAATTAAGTGATGTGTTTTTTCTGCCTCCTCTCCACCATGCCTATGCTGCTCTTAAGACTTATTTTTGCTCTGTGTTGATTTCAGTACAATGAAGAAGGAAAACAACAGTATTAATCGATTCTGCAACTGGGTTTGATCATGGTTTGTAGCAGAAATTGGCTATATCTTAAAACTTTAAGTAAAAGTCATTTTCTCTTGTACCTTGATAAGAAAGTGAGAAGAGAAAATAGAAAGAATGCTCAAGAATTCACACAAAGTATATCAGACTCAAAAACAAGAGTATACAGTTAACAAGCACCTGAGACACAGTGAAGGAAAGGCAAAAATCTCTTAGTGAAGCTTTCTGACCAACTCCTTGATCACTTTTCATGGTCTTTCTAATTAAGCCCTACTTGTAGTGAAAGTAGTAACAGCCATGGCAGTGGGGCTGGAAGGGCAGCAGGTAAAGCACTAGCATTGGTATACACATGGGACTTAGGCTCAGACAGATTTGACTCCAAAATCTTCCACTCACAAATTTTAGTGAACTTAATATCCTTTAATCCTAAATTCTTTAACTATGCAATGAGCATAGTAACATCTGTCTCACAGGATAGTTAGGAATAAGTAAGATGGTTAATAAAATCACCTAGACTGTAACTAACACATAGTAACTTCTATCATCCCAAATAAATACTAGTTTCTTCTTTTTATTTATTCTTTTCCTCCTTTTTCTTTTTTCATTCGATTTTTTTCAATTGGCATGGAAAGAGCAAAATGTTGGACCATTTCTAAATACATTGTTTACTTTCCAATATTGGTATTATATGTCCTGTACCTACTACTCTCAGCTTCTAAAATAATTATTGAATGATTTTTGCAGGGCTGACACACTTTTATTGCTCCCAGGTCAGTCTAGGCTTATTTAAGAATTCACTAACTCTCTAGTAACACATATATTTAGTTTTCTATTTCATATATATATATGAATATTAGTAGCATATATTCCATGTATACATATCTACACACACATACACATACACATACATATATATACATATATGGAAACCAAAATTCAAAAATCTAGTAATAAAGGCATATAATAAATCCCTCTAGGTCCAAGGATTTCATTCCTATGAGTTTTCTTAGTGAGTCCCCTTTAGACATTTTCTTTTGAGCCTCAAGACTAAGGGGAGATGATTCTTTTCATTTGGATACTGAGTTAGGATGAGAATTAGGGCTAGATATATCCCATAATCATAGATAGCTTTGTTCACATAAGAAAGTTGTCCCATAATCATAGATAGTTTTGTTCACATGTGAAAGCTTTATGTCAGCTCTTAAGTTGTTTCTGTTCTTTATAAATGATCAAGCCCATGTTAACAGTGGGACAAATGAAGAGTGCCAACTCAGTTCTGAGAGGAACACCCCACTCCTGGTCACAAACAGTCTGGTTAAGGTTGCATCCTGATTCAAGTACAGAGATAGAAATTGTCTCCTTTAGATCCCAGTGACTGCCAGAAATACAAATTGATTTTAGCTAACTCATGCAAGAAGTAAAGCAAAAACCAAAAAAACTTCAATTCTTTGGATTATGAGAAAACCAATGGCAAGTTTAATTAGAGGACCATTAAGAATAGAGAATCAGGTTTCTAGAAAGATGACTCAGGGATTCTTTCCAGATAATGAAAACTACTTGGAATGAATGTGGTTCAACTGATCATTTTTTCCTGCCCTGGCATCATGCTTCTGAAGATTTAAAGTCTTGAAAGACAGAATCTAATTGAATGTGTTTGAATTAGAGGCTAGGGAGTAGACTCATTTAATAAAAGTCCCAACATGACTAAGCAACATAGAGACAAACCATTCTTAAAGTATCAAGAAAAGAGAAATGTAAGTAGATGCTAAGGAAGTACAAACCAGGAAAAAATTCATTGTGGAAGATCTTCCTGGCAAAGACTCTATTTGTAAATACATTTTTATTAAAATTTTACACAGATTCTATAATAATTTTTATAAACATAAAATGCATTTAGATTTAATGTAAAATAAATCTTACTGAATAAGAAGTGTTACTTTGCCATGTTTAGTCATGGTAAGAATACAGATTTATTTTATAATTCTGGCTCTGCCACCAACCAACTGTGTGACTTTGGGTCAGTAACATTATTTTTCTGGATATCCAATTTATTGCTTAAAATGAGGAAACTGGGCAAAGAGACCTCTAAGGTTTTACTATTGCAGAAGAGTGATCCCTGGATCCCACTTGTTTTTTTCAACCATAACTCAAACTGATCATGTGAATCACTTATGGCCATGTTTTCAGGCTGTGTCCATAGTGAGTTGAATTAGTTTTCCTTGATTAATCTGTCTTGTTCCAATAAAAAAAATCCATGATTATTCTCGGCAGGCATCCAAAAATATGCCTCACTATCCAGTTCCAATTAATAATGTGTGACTTGTTAAAAACAGATTTTGTTCATTTGAAGGCTTTAAAAGCACCCAGTTTCAAGTTAGTTCTCTTGGGGAAATATTTAGCATGCATTTAACTAGCTTGACACATACAACTAATTAATTTGTCTAAAGCAAACTATTATATGATTCATAAACAAAGAGCTGGAAATTGAAATAGTGCCAGAAATAAAATTTACAGTACCTTGTACTTCATTAGACTCCGGTTGTTGGGGTTTTTTTGCATTATTTCTATTAAATAGTATATCTATTAATGCTATGCCATTTTCAGATGGAAAATGAAGCAGTCACATATAAAATGGGTGCTCTTTTGAATGGCATGGATCAAATGATAATGGCAGGACAAACAAACACATGCCTCTTTCCCTAGATTGGGAATTCACAATGTGTAGACACAGGAGGGAGATTGATGGATCTAAGTAGAAAATTTGCTGTATAGACTTACTAAATATTCAATGCTTTCCATTTCATGGTAGGCATACACACTTACTGTGAAAAAATCCTGGGAAACAGAAATTGATTGTATTCTGAGGTAATGAGGAAAGAATCAGAGAAGATCAGGGGTAATAAGAGAGTGAGAGGTACAAAGACAAATTTTTAGTTGTGATTTCTCCCTGCCTTCCTGCCTTCCACCAGTATTACCATGAGGGGATCATTGTCCAGTTAGGCATTACTAAAATATAGAAAAATAGCAGTGTCATATTAGTTTGGACTGGTAGATAATATCATCTCACTGGGGTCAATAGCAGATAACAAGAAGTGTACAGGTAGCAGGCCAGTGCCATTTATTACTTCATCCCATCCCTCCCTCCCTCCCTCCCTTCCTCCCTCCCTTCTTTCCTTCCTTCCTTCCTTCCTTCCTTCCTCCCTCCCTTCCTTCCTCCCTCCCTTCCTTCCTCCCTCCCTTCCTTCCTCCCTCCCTTCCTTCCTCCCTCCCTCCCTTCCTTCCTTCCTTTTATTTTTAAAGGAAAGATGCAGGCAGGAATGAAGGTAGGCAGGCAGGAAGAGAGAGGAGGATGAAGCACTTTATTTTTTATTTAGCTGTTCACATTCATTGTTTCCCCCTACTGGGTTTTGAACCCAGGACCTTGGCATAAATGCAGACAGAAACCAGAGTATACTAGACCATTTGGGTACCAAGACAGCACCCAACTTTTTCTTTAAACCTGAATGTGAGAAAATTATATCCCAGTAAGATAATATCAGTGAAGATGCAAGGAATTTCCTCATAAGATAGACTATTCCAGTGTGGAGAGCTTCTAAGAGCTCCCTACCTTGGGATATTTCTATTCCCAAGTCCAAAACTTGTTGGAGGCTGCTAAGTAGGACCTGTCTGCTTCATTGGTTTTCCCCATACTCATATAAACCCATTGGCTGATACATCCAGGGGGAAAATTGATCACAGGAGAGCGTAACAATTTATATAATTTCTGTAGAAGATAATTTCTACAGAAGAAAGATAACACATTTAACAACTGATATGATCCACAACAGAATTCCTTGACCAGACGGAAAAAGGTTAAAAAAAAATCTTTGAAGAGATAGAAAGTTATTGGTAAAGCAGGGGTAAAAAGCTATAAAGAAGAAGTAATTCAAAATTCTGGGTGTTAAATATATAATAATTCAGACGAACAACTCAAAGAATATCTTTAAAAACTTAGAGGAAGAAAACAATGAATTAGGAAACTGAAAAATCAGCTTTAGAAACTTTAAATAAATCTTAGGAGAGGATCAATAAGAAAGGACAGAAAAATGAAAAATAAAAATGATGAGTTAAGACTTAAGTCTCTACAAGTCTCTGCAAATATGCAACGGGTTTTCCAACAAAGATAGAAAAAATAATGAATGGATATATTAGAAGAAATAGATAAATAATTTTCCTAACTTCTCATATTAAAAAAGGTAAGATATCACTATTTTAAAGTAGCATGTAGAATACTAAAAAAAAAGAACAGAACAAAGTAGAAGAAGCAAAAACCCTTAAACATTGACTTAAGAGTATCAATAATATAAAGGAGACTCTACAAATGTTAAAAATAAGAAATTCATTTCACAATAGCACCAAGAAAAATCAAATTACCTTGGAATAAATTTAACAAGGGAGCTGAAAGACCTTTATAATGAAAACTATAGGATGTTAACAAAAGAAGTAGAAGACACAAAGAGTTGGAAAAACATTCTATGTTCATGGTTTGGAAGAATTAGCATAGTAAAAATGGCCATTCTCCCCAAAGCAATATATAGGTTTAATTCCCACCAAATACAAGGGATATTTTTTAAGGAAATGGAGCAAACAATATTGAAGTTTGTTTGGAATCAAAAAGAGACCTCAAATAGCCAAAGCTATCCAAAACAGTTTGTTACTGGAACAAAAATAGACACATTGATCAGTGGAATCATATTAAGACCCCATAAATAAAACCACACATATATGGAAAATCTTTGACAAAGTTGCCAAGAGCATGCAATGGAGTAAGAAAAGTCTATTGAACAAGTGGTGCTGAAAAAACAGGAAAGACATCTGCAAAAAAAAAAAAAAGAAATTAGATTACTCATTATAGTCATACATGAAATTTAACTCAAGATGGATCAAACCCCTGGACATAAGAACTGAAACCATAAAATACCTAGAAGACAATGTGGGGAAAACACTCCACCACAAGATAACTTTGGGGAAGGAACAGTTATGACAAAAGAGGTGAAAGAAATCCTAAGCAATTGGGACCACATCAAAAGAAACCACCATTAAAACAAAAAAGACGGCCCAAGAAATTGGAGAAGATAGTCACATAGCATAAATCAGATAGGAATTTTATCTCAAAATGATACAAAGAACTCACACACCTCAACAATAAAAAAGCAGAACTGTGGGCAGAAGAACTGAGTAGACACCTATTTAAAGAAGACACACGACTGAACTACAGTCACCTGAAAAAACGTTCTACATCACTTATTATCAGAGAAATGCAAATAAAAACTACACCTCACACCAGTGACACTGGCCTATATCAAAAAAGGTAGAAATAGCAGGTGTTGGAGTGGGTGTGGAGAAAATAGGAGCCCTCCTAAACTGTTGATGGGAATGTAAAGTGTTGTATTCTCTTTGGAAAACATATGGAGATTCCCAAATCAAATAAAGATGAATCCACCATTCAATCCAGCAATCTCACTCTTGGGCAAAATACTAAGAGGATACAAAATCTCTAACCAGGAAAAATATCTGCACCCCTTTGTTCATAGCAGCACAGTTCACAATAGCCATGACATGGAAACAACCTAAATGCCCTACAACAGATGACTGGATAAAGAAGCTGTGGTTTATATACTTAATGGAATTTTATACAGCACTAAAAAAAAAAAAAAGAAATTATGCGTTTTGCAACAATCTATGGAATTGGAATGAAACATATTAAGTGAAACAAGTCAGAAGGAAAATGGGAAATACAGAATGGTTTTACTCATATGTAGAATATATTGAAATGAAACAAATTCATTGATAAACCCCAGCAAAATTTCTCAGGACATAAGATGATGACTTCCAGGGTGGTGGGGGTGGGGATGTAAACAGGGGGAAAGGTGAGGTTAAAGGACAAAAAAAGAAACAATGAAATGATACTTTTAAAGAAAAGAATTCCAATATAGAAGTTCATATGTGTGCAACTCTTCACATGAATTTGAGATAAAATATAATTATCCTCAGATATTTAAGACCTTAAAAGATTTATTCCAGAAAAATTAATTTTAAAAAGAATCTTGGATGAAATATTTCATTAAAAAGAAGAGCAAGCATTCCAGGAGGATACTCTAAGATATATGGGAATGAAGCATGAATGAATAATGAATTCTAAAAACATATATAAATGATGACTCAGAATGAAAATCCTCTGGCATAAGCATGAGGAAGAAGTAGGGTACATTACAAAGCACTTATATTTTTAACAGAGAAGCTATACATATCATATTTTTAGAAAACTTGTATGAGATTATGACCATAAACAGAAATCTTAAATAAATTACAGTCAATATTTAAAAGTATTAAATTATGCTGTGGTGTGCCCTGCTAGAATATGGTTCGAGTCAGTTGCCTCCGAAGGGCACAAGCCACATACCCCTGGGTTCAAGTACTGGGTTCAGGTTGAAACAATCAATGTGAACAGCTAAATAAATTTCTTTTTAAATGCTCCCTCCTCCTCTTTCCGTCTGCCTGTCTACTTGCCTTTATTCTTGACTGCACCTTTCCTTTAAAAACAAAATTATAGTGAATTACTTTCAAATGAACCAAATGAAGGGAGATAAAGGAAACAGAGAATGTGGTAAATATACAACATGAAATAAAATGTCTGATGACAGTTCTAAGAGAGATGTAGTTGCAATAAATGTAAGTCAGTTAAATTTGCTAATCAAAAGACTTTCTCAGATTGGACAAAAATAGTTTGCTACTCATAATTTGAGGTCCCCAAGGAATAGATTTTAGATAGGAGGTTTATTGGGACAGGCTTCCAAGAGAAATTGGGAAAAAGAGGACTGAACAAAGGAAGGAGTTGAACTGTGATACAATTTTAATACCTTCAACTGATTCCATAGGGCATTCTGAAGCAGAGTTAGCTTTTAGATATGTTCAAAACTGAGGGAAAGGAGTTATCCTGACCTGATAGATACTTGGTGTGGGCTAAAATCAGCTAAGATCTATTCGTGGACAGGGACTAAATCTGAGTCATAGACAAGCAATGTTGCCAGCAACTGAATTAGCTTCTCAGTTCTAAAGAGGGGAAGTATACAGTATAGTACACAATTAATTCTCTCAACTTCACTTCGTAAAATAACTTTACCCACCTAGGAACAGCTTCTCCAGAATTCTAGTTAGTCTCTTTTCCTGGAATATTTCAGGAAAATATTAGACAAACTATACTCCTGACACTCTCATTGGTCTTGGGACTACAGTTGATTCTTGTAATCTTTCTGTACTTCCCTCCAGCGTAGATACCTCTCAGTTTCATCTAGCATTTTTGTTGGCCCTGGTGACAATAATGGAGTCTTCATCCTTAGTTCGGGATATGGCTACTGCACTTTTTCATTTACTATTAAGATTGATGAGGATGATACCAGGTGATGTCACCGTGGATCACTGGGAGTCAAATATATTCGCTCTGCCCCCGCCCCAAAGAGCAATAGTTTCTCATCTCCTTTATGAACAAAGTCAAATGTCCTCACTAGTATTGTGACAGGAAGAGTTTGAAATGACTAGATGGCAACTGTGGCTTAAAATTTCATGGAAGTGACATCTTATGGTGAAAGTTTTTCGCTCTGGGAATCAGAACCTCAGATATTGGATTGTAGGAATGGAAATTACATATTTCCCCATGGTTCCCTGAGCATGATGGTAATATCCTATTTCTACCCCACCTTGCTTCTTGGATCATACACTAATTGTTGATTTAGAGTATATACTGTGTCTTGGAAGATGAGACCTTATCATTTCTGGGAATCAACTAAAAGTTGTTTCCTAGTTTATGGATGATATAGCCTGTGTTGGGACCAGTGAATCAATGGTAATGCATCACTGCTGCACTTCCATTGCTCTAAAGGGAGTCCCTTAAACTGAAGTGATACTATGTAAGATTTACTGATAGAACAAACTCTGTAAGCCTTCAGGCAGTGATGTGAGTTGTAGCTTTATGAACAGCAGAGCCAATGCCGTACCAAATATGTGTAATAATCTGGATCATTTTCTGACTCTTCCAGGGTAGAAAGGGCCCACTGCAATCAATCTACTTGCCACCAAGTACAAGTTGGCTTCATTGAGAGATGATATCATGTCATCAGTTTAGTTATCACAAAGTAGACATTCTGCAATGACTGTACCTAGATCAGATTTGATGAAAAGGAGTCATGGATAATTTCTGTTACATCAACATGATTTATCACTGTACCAATACTGGGGTGGCTGATGTAGGGATTGACAGACATTAAGTGGCCACATTGCTTAGTTGTGAAGTGCCCCTTCTGTGAAGGACATTCTTTGATAGGCATTAACGTATAAGACAAAACCCTCATACTTGTGACAACTCCTAAGTATCTACCTATTTGCCTCTTCTTAAGCCCTCTTTGTACTAGCTATGCCAGTATTTTTTTTTTTTTTTCATTTCAGTTCTCTGATTAAGCTTCCACGCCATTCACCATGGTCCATAAATCTAATTTTTTTAACCTTAGGTAAGTTTTTATTTCACACAAATTGAATAGCTAGGTATATTACCCAACACTCTGTCCAGTGACAGAATTGCCCTCATACTGTCTCTCAGGGCCATTAATGCACAGAGTTGCAGTGTAGCTGCAGTCCATATTTGTCTTTTGTCAACATATTGATGTGTTTATATTGATCAATCCATCTGTGAATCAAGTTCATTTTTCCTCTCTCTGTCAACTGGCTAATAAGGGACTCCTTCCCCTCTGTGGAATAAGTGTTAGTAGATGGGGAGTTGCAAAGGTAGCAAAGGTCAATGACATGAGTATCTGTGCATCAGTCCTGTGACTTACTTGTGCTTTCTGCTGCCCTCAGTGCTCAGATGCATATACAGCGCCATCTAACAATGGATTGCTGTTGGGCCCATATGATCTTATAATTCGATTCTGACAGAGCTCGGCTTATAACAGGCGGTTGGGCTCTGTGATCCCTTGATATCCCTTAGTGAGATGCTCCTGCTGTACCAGAGCACAACAGCGTTCTAGGAGCTGTTTGCAAATGCCATATATTTTTCTGCTACGTATGGCGAGGTCTTATTTTAGAGCCCTAATGATCCACTCTGTGATTCTCCTGATGCTCACTATAAACTAATATCATAGATTCTTCCAATTTCCATGTTCCAGGAGGCAGGGATGTTTGCACTGTAGCTTGAAATCACTGTAAAGCCCATTCCTATCCTGGAACCAGTTCAGACTTGACATATCACTTGATACATCTTGGTATTTCTTAGTGATGGGAGATATGAAATGTGATAAATTGTTGCTTAGTTTGGAAGAAATGTTAAAGAATTCCCCAAACTATCATGTCCCCCAAATCTTCACTGATTTGGTGGGTTTCTTCATCTTACATAGTATGTATGTTTTATCAAAACCTTCATATACTTGCTATTTTTTCTTACCCATTCTTATTAAGATGTCATTGATAGAATGCACTGTAATGGAATTTCATAAAATGGCCACATGGTCCAAGTTCCATAAATATGACAAAAAATGGGAGAGTTAGCACAATGTTGACTATCTCATGAGAAGATAACGTATTTCTGACCCTGGTTCTGGTCTGGATTCTAGTAAGAATAAAAAAGATGACAGTAGTAAAGTTTCAACTAGTCTACTTGTAATACACCAAAATTTATCTCTTTTTTTTGATATTTGGAATATGATCAAAACCATCTCCTATGTATCATTTGTTCCTTATCTGCCAATGCCCAGGATAAAGTATGTTAAATTTACTATGTTAGGTTTAAGAGGGGAAGGCTTTAGGATCTTCCTGACTCTCCTCACTTTGGCTGCTCTTACTCACAGATGGAGAAACTAATGAGTCAGTTCCACCAACTTAGCAAAGTCTCCATTCTAAGTATTGATTCAGTGGCTGAGAAAATGATGACTGAGTGATTCTGTGAGCTCAGCGGTCCTACTGATGAGCTGAACTTACATCAGAATTGTGATAGTTGATTTCCATACATCCTCATTCTGACAAGGTTTGTGATCATGTTGCAAGTTCACATGTATTAATATTAATTGAGAAAGTATGCTTTGCATTTTCAAATGTCTGAGTAGTCTGAGTATTTCCTCTTTTTCAGTATTGTTGCTTGCATCAATGATCATAGTTTCTTCTGGAGAAAACCCCAAAGAATAATTATAATGTATCCTTGTAGTGGTGTTCTCCTTAGGACCTGGTCTCTGATTGAGTAATTAATTTTGAATTTAAAATCTACCTCAGATCTGGAAAATGTCATGATTTTTTTTTTTTAAATGAATGCTTTGGCTTCCTGATCATTCATTCTTGAATAGATGGATTGTTCATACTAGCAATAATTGTTGGGGGTTGATCATCCATCTTGCTTCCAGGGCGCTGTGTTCTCCATCTCCATCATTATACTCTCTGCAGGTCAGCACCACCCCATTTTATGACTTCCATAAAGACCTTGTTACTTATTTCTATAATTGTATCCACCTGCCTTCTTGCAGTTAACCACCACAAGCTGGTCTCTATTAGTATGAGATGTTATCATCTCCCATGGCTATCAATCTGTAAAAGCATCTTCCACCACCAGATGGCAAGCTTCACAATGATGATGGTGGCCCTTTCAGTCATGCCATCTTTAGAACTTTGGACAACAAAGTCCTCTGGGGATTTCCCATGGAACACTGCTGAATGGTAAGGTTACTATCTGTTCTGGTTTTCACTGGACAAACTCTTTGAGAAAGATGACTTAACAGAAACATAGGTTGAGAAGGAGGCAGACATGTTTAGTAAATATAAAGAGCAGAGGTGTAAAAGGTGATCTAGGCAGAGTGCTTTGAAAAGCAGAAGACTTTCTTCTGTCCAATAAATCAGTTCTTTTTTATTTTCCTTGTTTAATGTATACACAGCTGTAGTTTGTAGATGGTAGTTCAGTGATACTAACAAAAAATTGAAAACATATTAATCAACTTTTGTGTAATTTTTCAGTAATGCTACACCCATATAGTACCAAAGATTTATTTCTGTAAGATATGAAAATGTTTAAATCTAATTGGGAAGAACCCCCATTTTAAATTCTCCACTAAAAAATAAAAGTCATGATTACTGATGTGTTTTCTTCTTGTTCACTTGACCCAAAGTCACAGTTTTTTCCCTATATTTTCTTCTAGAGGTTTTTTGCTTATCTGTTTCTGTTCAACATTTAGATCTGTGGTTTTATTTGAATTTATTTTTGTATATGGGGAGATGCATAGATCAAATTTAACAGTTTTTTCATATGGAAATTCTATTATTCCAGGGTCATTTGTTGAAAAGTCAACAAATGACTTTTTGGCTAGAACCTCCCAAGCAATGTTGAACACAAGTGGTGAGAAAAGCTGTTGTTGACTTATTCCAGACCTTAGGAAGTAGGTTCAGTATTTCACAATTAAGAAGGACATTAGAAGTGGGTTTATTATAATCTCCTTTATTAAATTAAAAAAAGGCTTCTGAGTTTGCTGAGTTACTTCTTTTAAAGAGAATATGTGTTGAATTTTGTCAACTTTTTTGCATATATAAAGAGGTGATTTTTTTTTCTTTTTCAGAATGTTAATAAAGGGAATTATTTGCTTTCAAGTGTTAAACTGACCTTGTACTTGAGATAAGTCCTACTTTCGTGTATTATCTTTTTTAAGGTATTGTTGAATTCCACTTGCTAACATATTAAGAATTTTATTTATGAGAGCTATTGGTCTGTAGTTTTCTTTCTTAAAATATTATTGTTTGATTTTGATATTAGAATAATATTCATAAAGGAGTCTCATAAAAGAATTGAGAATTTTTTTTTTTACTTTTTTTTTTTTGCAATTTTCTAGCAGAATTTTTATATAATTTGCATTGCTTTTTTTTTTTTTTTTTTCTTGTTTGGTGGAATGAATCAGTGGAGCTATCAAGGCCTGGAGTTTTCCTTGGGGGAAGATTTAACTTGAAATTAAATTTCACAAAAAAATAGAATTATTCACATTTTCTGGGAAAATTCAAGTTACAACTGATAGTCTCTCTTCTAAAGAAAATTGAAAAGAATGAATTCTAACATTAGGGACATTTAAATATAAAGAGAAGTTAAGAAGAATGGAGAAAGCTCATTTCAATAAGGAGATTTTAAAATTTGTGAATTATGACAGTGGAAAAAGTAGGTCAAAAGGTTTTCTTAATCTAAATATACCTAAGTTTATTATATTTCTTCTCTTCAGATTTCATTAATTTATATATGTCATATACAGCTTATAGAGATGGATTGCTCATGATTAAATAATAGCTTATATTAGTATTTATATAATTAAGATACTATACATTTCAAGAAGTAAAATGCCTTATTCATGAATTTATTCACAACTCATTTATATATTCATTCAGTTCTTAATGCATTCAGTTTAATACATTCATGAGCTTATTTATTCCCAAGTATCGTAACTGAAGGTCTTTTATGTGCCAGTCACTGATAGAAGTCTGAAAATGTAGCTGTGAACTCTAAAGACCAGTATATGTAAACAAATAGGAGAATTTCAGATGACCATAAATACTGTGATGAAAATAAAGCTGAATAATTTCAAAAAAGAATAACCTAGGGGGATTGCGTAAGATTGAGAGATCAGAAGAGTAGTAAAAAGGAGATGGAATTTAAGCTGACCCCTCAGTGACAAAAAGGAACTTGTCATGAACACATTTAGAGGACAAGGAATTCATGGAAAGGAAGTAACTCATGAATAAAACAATGTGATGGAATGAGCCACGTCTATCTGAAGACTGCTGAGGCCAGTGGAGCTGGAACAGATGGAAGGAAATGTAGCCAGTGGAGATGAAGTAAGAATCTACAAATAAGATGCTTTAGGCAAAGACACTTTAGTGTAGGAGAGAAGAGAATCTTTTGGAGGGTGTCAAGCAGAAGAGTGACATTGATTTATATTTTAAAAAGATCATTCCCAACGCTATGAAGAGAACAGATTGAGGCAAGTTTGAAAAGAAAGTCAGGTAAAATTTTATGGTGGCTTGACCTACGATGATGGTAACAATTGGAGATAAGTGAATGAATGGGTGCTATATTTTGGGTATAGATGGGGCATGCTGTTTGGGTTAAGGAGCTGGAGGATGTTTTCTCTCAACTGATATGCACATTTTTGATCTCAGCAACTGTATGTAGTGCTGTCATTTCTGATATAGGAAATACTGATTCAGAAAAAGATTAGAAGCAATGGAAATTAAGACATCATCTTGAATATCTTAAATTTGAAGTATCTAATGGTCATTTTATCGAAATGTCAAATAGTCTTTTGCATATAAAACTTCAGAGTTTAAGGGGATGCCATTCCTTAGCTTATTCACTTACTACACAAAATCTTATTAAAAACTATTACGTGTTAGTGATGGGTATGTGAATATGAGGAAAAGTAAGAGATTTCCTTACTTTAGAAGGTTCACCTTCAAGAGGGAGAGACATATACATGCATAATTACTATAATGGGTAATAAGTACTATAATAAAAGAAAGAGGGATAGAATTCAAATGATGGCACAATTATTTCCACCTGAAAGAATTGGTAAAAGAGTTGCTAAAATGTTGAGGTGGATAATATTTTATTTTTGGTCAAAAAATTGTGCTACGTTACTAGAGTAAAATTTCTAGAAACAATCTTGTAAGTGTGTGTGAGATCTTTCAGAGTTAAACTTAATATATTCAGAAAGAACACCATGGGAAATTACACCCTGAGACAAATAAAGACAAATAAAAAAATCACCGCATCACAAGCATACTTTTTCTCACATGTTGATTTTGTCTGATAAGATTTATCACCCTTTTTTCTGGATAACATATTATCCATTAAGCATTCAATGCCCATCAGTTTATTTTCTACCTCTTTTTATATTTTGAATGGGCAAGTGAGAATTTTTGAAAATATATTTAAAACATAGTAATAAGTGCCTGCATCCTCCAAGTAGTCTCTTGGAAGCCCATATATCAAATCTTATTTTTGAATCCTGGTTTCTGTTATTACCTACTCTACTTAATTAAGGCCTTTGTTGACTTCTCCTCTTACCTGTCTGTTTTTGCTTCTTATGTACCCCCTTGAAAGCAGCAGGAAAACTGCTTGAAACCACGAGTTTAATTGCTTCTTGCTCCTTCCTGAAAACCGTGGTGTAGAGGGAGAGATGGGTGAACAAGTAGATAATTTTGGAGCAGGTTATATATTCCCAGGACAGAGCTAAGACACAAGAAAACTAAATGTTGGATGCAGAAGTGGTACATGAACCAGTTTTCTGGTCTCTCTGCAGAGGTGTGATGAAAAGCTGAAAATGAAAGCCCCTTATTATGTGTTGCCTTGACATCTGGTGAAACCAGGAGAATCTCATATGTCCTAACTGCAAGTTTTCCTTCCAGTTCTGCTCCTCTGGATCAGTACCTCTACCAAACAGCCCTCCTTGTCAAGGGAACCAATTGAAGTTCTTGCTAGTACCTGAGTAGCTGGTTTCAGTTCCTGACCAGTCTATGGAATTATCCAAATAAGTCAATCACATTCTCCCACAGAATCTAGGATCAGTCATCCTCTGACTAGTACAAAGTCTGTCTTCCATCCACCTTACCTGTTCAGTTTGTTCCTGAGAGCACCTCTTCATAGCCCTACATTGCATGTGGTCTGCTCCTCCCCTGGGCTATGTGCCTGTGTGACTAATAAATTGCGTTTGATTTCATCTGTCCATGTCAGGTGGTGTGTGTTTGGCCATTGCCACAACCCTAGAATCTCTTACTCATGAATGGGACGAAGAGGAGGCTATTAAAGCAAGTTGGTACTTGAAGACACCTATCTCCTACCCCTGGCCAGGAACAAAGCACTTTAAGAACATGAAGATTATGCCTTTAGTCCAAAAAGGCAGTTTTACAAGTGTAGGGTGATGGCAATTACTTTTCAACGAAACCACAAGATACAATTTGGTCTCTTTGCCATCCTAACCTTTCCTGTGCTTTTGAAACTTGATATTACCCACCTATGGCTGGGGTTTTCTTTCTTCTTCCTTGCACATGTTCGTCTTGTCCTCTGCTTGTATCAGGGCTTAATTCTCAGTTCTGCATGGGTTGATTCCTTCCTAATCATACTTTCTTTTCTGAGGGCTTTCTATAGACTATGATGTGTGTTCAGAAGTAGAAATTATCCAAAAGCAGATTCCTTATATTCCTTTTGGCCCTTGACTTCAACCTCTGTGATCCTTCAAGTTCTGATGAGATTCTTTTCTTGGGCCATCATCTCCTGCCAAGTTCAGGAGTTTAGTATTTTGGGCATGTGCTCTTAGTATTTTGTATGGAGTACCATCCATTTTTAAACTATTAGGCAATTGTTTTTATCTACCGTAAATTTAAGCGTAAGTGATGAGCATTAGGGTTTTTTATGCTTCTTGGATTAGGACAGTGAATTAAAAGTTGATTGACACCTATTATCCACACAGGTATGCCCAGGAACATAAGGTTCATTGTTATGACTAGTTGCAGTTGCCTTGAGTCTTCAAGTACATGGAGTTTTACAGGAATAACTATTGATGCCATCAGCTTTGTAGCTATTTTGTATTCACATATGTGTACATACACATACACACACACGTGCATACCCCATTTTCACACATACAATAGATTACTTGTGTGTTCCCTCTTTCCTCTCCCCATTGCAAAAATATTCCATTTCCATTCTGATGGAAAGTGCTCTCATGGGGGAGACAGAGCCCTTGGTTATCCAATGAACTGGAGCTGCCGTGATAACACATTCAGAGTTGTCATGAGGAGGAGATTGATTTCTGCAAATGGAATCAAATAGCAACTGAAAGTGATAGCTTCAAAACTATCTCCCCCTTCTGTTTGACATCGATCTTCCCTCTATGTGCCAGCTCGTTATCTGGTGGACAGAGGGGAATTGCAACTTGACGTAATCCATGGCAGTTTTACAGGGGAGAGTGGAAGGGCAGACAGTCTGGTACAATGCTGTGATTGACAGGGGTTTGTAGTCCAAAATGATGGCATGATATAATCATATGGGAAGAAAGCCGTTTTTTCATGGACTGAAAGACTGAAATTACATTTAAATAGCTGGAGATCATGTTATAAATGGTCAGAAAAAAACCTTCAATATGCAATTCTAATCTAGTCTTCTACTAAAAAAAATTAAGCTTGTATTCACATGAATTTCCTAGCTCATACTTTGCTCTGCTCTGCAGTTTAAAGACAATATAATTTCAGTTTGAGTCTTTATAGCGCTTTGGTGTGTTTCCAAGGGCAGATAAAAGACAATTCATGGGCTGTGGAATACATCACAGTTACCCATGTTAGGACCTGGTAATTGGTACAAATGAATGAATGCATTTACTGTAGGAGGGTTCGAAGATCAAACAGGTCTAGTGTAATTGTTTTAAGTGGATGCTTCATCCCACTTAAAAAAAAGTGTCTGTAACCCCGGCAATTTACATAGAAAGCTTCTTTGGGCTTCTGGAGAGATAGGTGTGTACATTTATTTTTTATAATATCGAGTGGATGCTGCCTTCTATGACATGTCTATCTGTCTAAGTGTGCCTCCAGTGTCTGGGAACTGTGCATCTTAGACCCTGTATCAGTATTGGACATAATACAGCTGTAATGGAACAGGAATCTCATGGCATGTGGAACAAAGAGCTCTTTGCTTCTGGGGAGAGCTAATGAAACAGTTCATCAAAATACACTGAGGCATAGCCGCTCTGAGTTCACAGATGCAGTTTCTAAGAAATAAACACGGAGAAATTCTGTTATCATCTTGATGTAAATCTTACCTTTCAATGCAAGCTGCACATCTCCCCTTCTTCTCAATCGTTTTCTTTCTTCTGTGCCCCACCTCCATGATTCTTACTCTCAGCTGATAAACTTGTCCCTCTGGCATGAAAAAGACAAAGGTCACTCTAACAAAAATCCTCTCCTCTCTTACTAAAAATTTCTTGAAGAGGGCATCATGTCACTTTCTGTGTTTCCCTCTTTGGCTTGTTCTCCACATATTGCAACCCAGTTTCTAGTCACACTTTTCTACCCAAATGAGGTTTCCCTAAAGTCATCATTGACATTCTAACTGGTCATTTACACCACCATTTCTCAGTCATGCTCCACTTGATTTCCATGGTGTTTGGCATTACAATTTACTCTTCCTTTCCCTCTTTCTTCCTTCTAATCCAAAATACAATTTCCTCTTGTTTTAACCTTTTTTTCACCCTCATCTCTCAGACAGTTCTGTTTGGTTGTCTCACGGACTCTTTTGCTTAAGCTTGCCTGGGGTAGAAGCGGGTGGGGTGGGGGGAGGTGTATGCTTGACAGCATGTGTCCTTGTCACATAGCACCAGAGATTATAGGGCACTCTCCAGCCCCTTCAGCATTGGCTTCTCTACTCTGACTCTGTCCTGCCTAGTACATCTCCTACATCATTATTTCACCTTCAATTTTCCAGCCAGGTTTAAAGATGGAAACTGCTAATTCATTATTTAGCATGTAGTAAGTGCTTAATTAAAATCAACTAATTATGGACAGATTTAAATTATTTAATATTTTAAAGTTTTCATAATTTGTATTTACCATTAATTTGTAATGCTTTTTCCTCTTTAAAAAATTCTGTTCATAGCCAAATTAAAACTATCCATACATTATCCTAGGTCACTTCTTTCTTTTTTTTTCTCAATATTAAATCTTTTCTATTGTTGGCGTGGGTCAATAATTCTTTATATATTTCATCAGAGTTCCAGTAATCCTTTTGATGTTTCCTGTATAATTAAAAAAAGTAAATATGATTTCATAGAGCAAGTCATAGAAGAGTTTTATTGTGAAGTTAAAAGTATATCTGAAATAAGATGGAATTGGAGTCACAAATTTGCTTTGACTGGGTATTTCACTGGACTAAAAATTGGAATTAACAATGAAACTCACTACAGAAAACAACTGCAACTTTAATTTTTATCTCAGAGAATCTATCTCCAATGCCTTTTGAAATGGTTACTAGTGAGACTGAACAGTGAGTCATTGCTCTCTAATAATCTCTCTCAATGGGGCACTTTAAGATGGGAAGTGTTCTACCTACCTACCTATTTCCTGTTTTTTGTGGATAGTAACTGCTACACACATATAAAGGATTATTTAGATTACCTTGCACCATACGTATGTATGTGTGTGTGTGTGTATAAAATCTGTTGGTTAAATTGAACTGTCTTTTTGTCTTTTTCTTAAAATACAATACTTTCAAAGACCAGGCAAATCATTTTCATGCTGCCAAGCATGAAACAAGTCATTCTTATAATATTACTTGTTACTTTATCTCCCCAATATTTCCGTTGTTCATCTATAAAATAAAGACATTAATAGTATTTCCCTCATGGGTAGGCTGACCATACATACTGTTTGAAATGGGACAGTGCCCTTTTTCATGTTTCCCAAATGTCTATTGCTTTAATATAAATATCATTTTTTCCATTTTTTTTGATAAACCAGGGCCATTTTTAACAGAGGAAAAAAGTGGCAGTTGAGTTCTTAGGCCCCGTCAGTTGAGGGAGCCCAAAAGCAGGTGCCCCTTTTATACCATGTTAAAGATGGACCCTGATGGCAGACTGCAAAGGCTATGATGCAGCTGCTGTTCCCATCTCCTGTGATGAAACAGGAGATGTGGGAGAAGAGAATCCCCTGACCATGATGTGTCTGTTTCTTCAAAGGGAGCAGAACACCTCAGCGTGGTCAAGCCACAGGAAATTACTGTGGGGGTTATCTCTGGCCCTGTGGGGGTTATCTCTGGCACTGTGAAGGTTACTGGGCATTTCTCGCTCTGTGGGGGGTTATTGGGCATTTCTGGCCCTGGGATGGTTAAAATGGCATGTGTTTTAGGCAGGACATTTAGATCAGGGCTTATAGGGATGCCAAATTTGATTTTTGCCTAAGGTGCTAAAATTCTCTGTACCGGCCCTGGCCATTTTATGAAATCCTGCTGGACCAAACATAGTTACTATGCAATTGCTAGACTGCATCACACAGTACTTATTTGTAACCAGCCTGGCTGCTCTGCTTCTGCTAGGATTGTTTCACCTTCTCCCCTCCCCTTTGTCACCAGTGCATAACTCCATCCCATGTCCCAACACAATGTCCCATTTTTGTCTCAAGGAAAAATGGTCAGCTTACTCATGGGAGAGTTGTAAGTATTAGCTGAAATTATACTTTACCTTGTTGGTACACAGAAAGCACTCAGTATCTCCTGATCTTGCTTTCAGTGACTCTTTCTTACGAACCTTAAGAACTCTTCATACTGTGCTATATTCATGTTCTGGAGAGCCATCCTCTCTAATACCTTTATAAAATCAGTTTTGCACAAGTGCTTCCTTCTCCCAGGATAAGAACATTCACTTACCTCCTTCCTGCTCACCACTGGCTAAGTAAAAACTAGATTTCTGTTCTAAATACATTTCTAGATTAACTTTCACTTAAAAGCAGAACCTAACTGTGTTAACAATACTTTCATTATGACATAAAAATGGTCAGAATGACGAATGTCCTAAAATAGCCGAAGCCATTCTGACAAAGAAATGGAAATATTGTGCTCCTGATTTCAAAGCATACCATGTATAGATGATACTCAAAGCTATGTGGCATTGGAATAAAAATAGGTACACAGACCACTGGAATGGAAATGTAGCATTCCTAACAACATACATCCAAATCACCTGAAAATGGATTAAAAACCTTGATTAAGACTGGAAACTCTAAAGTAAGTAGAAGAAAACATAGGTTATGCACTTCAAATTGTCCTTGAAAATATCTTTGGGGACTCAACTCAAATGATAAAATAAATAATAGAAAAAATAAATAATTGAAATGAGACTGAATTTAAAAGGTTTTGTACAGAAAAAGAAGCTATCACCAAAATGAAAAGTCATCCAATGGGAGAAGATATTTGTACATCATACATCCCGTAAGTGATATCAAGATTTATAACTTGATAAGAATGACAATAAAAAGCAATTAAAAAAATGGGTAGAGGATCTCTGTTAATCACCTCTCCAATGTGAATATATATATGTGTGTATGTATGTGTGTGTACATATATACACACACATACACGCTTATATATATCTGACCAACAGACACATGGAAGATTGTTCACCACCACTTATTATTAGAGACATGTAAATCAAAACCACAATGAGGTATATCACCTTATACCCATGAGAATGACACATCAAAATAACAAGAATAGACAGCATTGGCAAAGGTGTGGAGAGAAAGAAATCCTTATATGCTGTTGGTGGGATATAGGTCAGCACATCCATTTTGGATAACAGTGTGAAGAATTCTCAAAAAATTAAAAATAGAATTACCTTATGATTTAGTAATCTCACTTCTAAGTATCTAAGAAATATGAATGTGTTAACAGGAGGAGGTGCTAGTACTCCTATGATTATTGCAGAATTATTTACATAGCCAAGTCTTGGAAACAACCTAAATATCCATCTATAGATTAATGAACAAAATGAATAAAGAAGATATAATATCTATGTGTCAATCAATTTATCAATCATCTATCGATATATAATGAAAAGGTGAAATTTTACATTTCTCAGGAACATGGAAAGAACTCCAGAATATATTACTGAGTGAATCTGTCACAAGAAGAAAGACTAATATTATATGGCTGCACATGGATTTAAGCTATGGAGAAATAGCACGAATAGACCAATGAAATACAATTAAAATAAACTTTTGGAAATTGACATCGAGACTGAGATTCTCAGAAGCGAAGGCAGTGAAAACTGATTTCATGTGGCAGAGAGGGTTTATTGTTCTATGTTTACTCCCCTGCATTTCTTATTTTTGTTTTTTGACTTTATTTTTGTGTTTGTGTCTGCTTTAGTTAATAAAAGCAAAGGGAAAATTTAACTGGTTGACAAAATAGGACATTAGAAAATATCTACCACTTTTCCCTCTTTCTATTTTCTAGGAAATTTCTTTTATAGTGTTATTCTTTGGAAAATACATACAAAAGCACTCTTATAAAATAAAATATCTTTAAATCATGTCTAGACACATACTACTACAAATATCCTAGGTATGCAAAGCTCCCAAAAGGCAAACATTGTTGCTGCATGAAATGTTCAACTTAAAAAATTTTTTTTATTGTATTAACCATTTTTTAGCGTATGGTTCCATAGTTTCAGGTACATTCATGTGGCCGTGCCACCAATTCGAATAACCTTGCAAAACAACAATTATCTACTAATTAGACACAAATGCCCCGTTTTTTCTTCCCTTGGCAGCTGACAATTACCATTCGATTTTGTTTAATTTTATTGGACTCTTCTAGGCACCTCATACCACTGGATTCATGCAATGTTTTTATTTTTATGGCTGGTGTAACTGAGCAGAGTTCTCTAGCTCTGCCCATGTTGCAACATGATAGAGTTTTCTTTCTTTTTAAGGCTGAGTAATATTCCGTTGTATGTATATCTTACAATTTCTTCCTCTGTTCATCTGCTGATCAACACAAGTTGGTTTCTTTTTTTATATTGTGAATAAAGACACTATGAACTGGGGTGTATAAATATCTTTTGAAACCCACCTTTCCATTCTTTTATTTTTTTAGCAATTTTAGTATTTTATTGCAGTAACTTTGTTTTACAAATTAAAATAAACCTTATGTGTTGGTTTCACATATGTGTAGTTTCCTCATTCTTCATAGAACCAGAAATTAAATTGCTGTATAATATGGTTTAATTTGACATTTTTTTAGGAAATGGCATATGGATTTCTACAGCAGGTAGACCAGTTTACATTCCCAGCAACAGAGATCAAGAGTTCCAGAATCACTGTATACTCGCCAGCAGGCTTTATTTTCTGTTTTTGCTTGGTTTTTAATAGTAGTCATCCTAATGGATGTGCTCCAGTATTTTCATTGTGATCTGACACTGATTCTCTTTGTGGAATCTTTGTGACTCCTTGACCATAAAGAGCAGGGCCAATATGAGGGAGAGAGGAGAGAGGAGAGGAGAGGAGGGGAGGGGGAGGGAGGGGAGGGAAAAGGAGGAGAGGACAGCAGAGGAGAGAGAGAGAGAGAGAGGGAGAGAGAGAGAGAGAGAGAGAGAGAGAGAGAGAGAGAGAGAGAGAGAGAGAGAGAGAGAGAGGAGCTTCCTTTTACTAAGATGAGTCTAGGCCTAAAATTTGAAAAAAAAAGTCTTTGGCTTTCTGACTACCAAACTCCTCCTCCCATATGCTTTGCCTCCCTCAGGATTTTTGTCTTGTTTTAGTTTGTTTTTTTTTGTTAAATTAATTCATTGACTTAAGACTGTTCAATTTTTCAGTCACTTGTGAAACATTAATTTCCTCGTCAGGTAGAATTTGTGTATCCCTTCACCTTTTCTCCAAGACATTCTAAAATTTCTTAAACAAGTATATTACATTATAATTATTTGCTTATGTATTTGCTTCTGACTCTAAATCAGACGCAAAATGCCAAATACCTTCCCTCCATTTGTTACTACTAACAAAAACTGATTTTTTTGAATAGTCTGCTTCCAGCTTAAAACCTGCATTCTCCAGACTCTGACAGTAGGATTACCGACACGGCATAGTTCTGATCAGTGAGAACAACTGGAGCGTTTTTGGGGATTTCTGAATGAGTTTTGGTTTTCTAATAAAGGTACAGCTGCTTTGTTCATAACTGAATACAGATAAAAAGGTAGATAGGGAAAATCATTTTGAAGTTATGTGACAACCATGAAAATAAAAGTAATATGCAAAAGACGACGAAACAAAAAGAAAATAAATTTTAATGACACTGTAGATACACCTATGCTATGCCTGCCTCAGCACCAGATTTTTTCCCATATGAAGAAATATCAACTTGCTTCCTGAATTTTTTTACATTGCAAGATATATAGAAAATAGTAGTTGATACATTCAAGAAAAAGGCAACTCATAGATAAAGCTGACATTTTTGGGCACCCTTGACTAAGTCATAATAAATTTCATTTTCAGGAAGCTGGATATTGCACGTCAGTAGTAGTATTTGTCTATCTAGACAATAAGATTATTGAGAGAAGAGTCATGCATGATTTATCTTCTCTCACATCAATATATTATGAGAAACTTAGTAGTTATTCAATAAATACTTATGGAGTTAATGAAAATAGAAAGCAATTTATTACAGATTGGTTTCTTCATAGTTCTGGATCATGCTTCTACCTGACTCATAAACATGTATTCATTTTCTCCCTGCCTGGAAAAACTTCTTAACTTTGCTCCACATAGCTGAATCCTGCCCATTCTTTAAATCCTTCTCAAATCTCACCTCATTCATAAACTCGTCCTAATTTTTGGCTCAAGCCAGACAACTTCATCCCTTCTCTGCACTACTCTGTCTTAGTGTAAGAAAGATTCGCTGTCACCTTAGTCATATGTAGATCCTCCAGCTTATGACCCAGCTTTTCCATATTATCAAATGCTAACCATATGTTATAATGATAAAGTGTTGTGCTTTGACTATTCTTTTCTTAAAAATATATTTCATACCATGAAAATACAAATAATTGATGATAAAAATAGATAAGAAAATATAGTCAAATAAAACTTAATAACATAAAAATTTTAAATATTCTCTTTAAGGAAACATTCTACCTGAGATAGATCAGATGCAGTTTCTTAAAATATGAATTTAGTCAATTTGGGCTAGACATACCAAAATGGTCAAAATCATCCTAGATTTTCCGTGAGCCAAAACTCCTAGAATTATATTTATATTAAATTTAAAGATACTGTCTTCTGTCCGAAATCTTACTTATAATTTGATACAAATGTGAGCTTATCAAGGTCTTTCTTTGGACAGTCAGTGAGATTCCCAGCAAGAGTTGAGGTTCCTCCTACGGTACTTCTATTTCTTGAGCAATTAACTTCTCCCTGGTTCATTGACTATAAATGTTGGAGTGAAAATCTCCTAATTCTGGAAATATTTAAATGACTTTTAATCAGTGCTTACCCTTAAGGTCTAGGAATCTATAAATCTGTAAATATTTCTCTTGATATGATCAAATTATTCTTTGCTCCCTCTGAAGCTTCTTCCTTTGATTTTTCACTTTTCCTGTTCTTTAGTATTTTGAAGAGAGATAATACTTTGCCTTTAAAAAAAATCAGATGTGTTTGTTTATTCACATCCTCAAAAGCTATTGCATTTGTGTGTATGTGCTTAGTCAATTGGTATATGACTTTTCTATTCCTTTTCCTTCTTTTAGTTGGTTTGGAGAACTTATTCAAAACTCAGTTTGATTCTACCTGAAGGAACATAACCATTTAACAGAATACCTTTTTATATCCAACTGGGTCCTGCCTACAATGTTTCTGAGTTTGATATGTGCAATATTTCTAGAGCTTGCAGCCCACTAAGGCTTTTATTTTTTGATGGAATATCATACATAGTAATTCCCTGAAAATCTCTACTTTAAATATTGGTGGGGATGGTGAAGAAGTGAAGATGAGAAATGTGTGCTAGATTGAGAACAAAAATCTTTATTTTGTCTCTTAAAATTTGTGACTTTGGGTAATAGTTACCTCACTCTGACCCTCTGCTTTCTCATCTATGAGATGAGAATGAGAATTCTAAATTTGCCTATACACATACTTAATATAAAAATTACGGCATATTCAACATGCTTTGTCAATTTTGAAATCTAAAAAAATATAGCAACATTACTTAGCTCAGTATGCACACATTGACTTTTGTTTTTCCTGTGACATTTACATTATAGGAGTAATTCACTATTTTTGGATTTCATTAATATTCCTAATAATTTGCTTAATTTATTCCTTTAATATTCTTAGTTGATTACCTTCTTGCTCCCATATGGAATATTTCTATTCCATTGTCTACTCAATGAGGAAAGGAATATCTACCTGCCTTGCGTAAAGTGATTTAAAGCTGAAATAAGGGCCTGAAATATTTGCCTTTACTTTTAAATCTTTGTATTCCCTGATTAATTAGGTGGAATGATAGATGACATACATTTGTTGAGCATTTAAATACTCATCTTATAAGTGAACTTAATTTGGGGTTTACTTTTTGCTTATCCTTTGAATGTATTCCATCTTAAAGAAAGACTTTGAAATAACTTCAAAACTGAACAATCACTTATCATTGACCAGAGATGATCTGTTGCTCTGCAAAATTTACCCTACCTGTTTCAGGGTAGCTCAGGGTGATTTATAGTGAAAAGTTGATTCACCGAGCCACATTAGTCCTTGAAAAGTTAGCTTATGGGGTCTGTTTACCCGTCAATACTGACAACACATTCAGCTAGCAGTTGTTTTTGAGTTTAACAGCATGCAGCTCTCTGTAGGTATGGCTTTCAATATGCTGTAAGATCCTTAAACAGATGGGACATTGTTATTAGTTGGCTAATATATTTTCATTGTATTAGGATTGAAAGTGATTTTTCCAGATAATGGCTTAGACAATGTTTGTGGAATCTGTCCAGTTAATTCACCAAAAATAAAGCTTGACTTTCAAAAGCAATTCTACTTCTGTTAAATGTCTTTGATTAAATATTTTATTCCTTTGAATTTCTTACCACCTTGTTGAAAAACCTCTGTCAGTTATTTTCTTTTCGGAGTTATTTTCATTGCATTATTTAACTTAATAGTGGCTTCTGATTAATCTAGAAACCCATCATAAACTAAATAGCTAAATCCTATTATACATTAGGTGATTCCTTTAAAAAATAATCTTAATGATTTTTAAAATTTCTACAGGTATCGCAGAGTGTAGGTCAAAGTGTAGTATGATGTTTATTAGATGTGTGGTGTAGCTGAGGTCCAAAACAAAGTCAGTTATTTACTCCTCAACCCCAGAATTAGCCACAGAATAGTAATGTCTTTATTTACTTTACCAGCAAATTGTCCCTTATGTAGCAGCCACTGTTCTAGGTGCTGGGGACACAAAGAATAAGAGGATTCATGAAGACAAAAAAATGTATGACATTTAAAAAGTACAATTGTAGTTTGCTATCACTGAGGTTACAGTGGGGATGTAATCTTAGGAGCTATGAAATCTAGATAAATAATTTATTCTAGCTCAGCTCCAATTTCCCTAACAAGAGGAGGAATATTAACCTAATCTACCTCCAGAGTTGTTGGAAGGGTTAAATGAGATATAGCTACTTGGTACCAGTGGAAACTATGAAATCAAGAAAACGACGAAAGTTTTTGAATAACAAAGTTCATAATATTTAGACAACGTTATACCATTTCCCAAATTTCTCAGTTGATAAATATTTTAGCAACTATTTAAATACTGATTCATTTCTCAGATCTTTTGTCTCTAAATTTTCCAAATTCCCATTAATCATTATTAATTTATGTGAGGAATAGAAAGCTATGATAGCTGCTCTTGACTTGGTAGACAGTTCCTACCTTGATATTTTCTTTATCTTTGATTTCTTGACTCGCTTATAATATCCATACCACTAACATGAACACCCTTCCACCAACAAATAAAAATTACTAATGAAAAGAACTGTCTTCTATTGCTGTAGAACCAAATTACCACAAATTCAGTGACTGATAGTACACCATTAATTTACATTTCTGGAAGTCAGACATCTAAAATGGGTTTGATTTTTGAGCAAACGTGCATTTCTTCAGGAAGCTTTTGGGAGGAACACATTTCCTTGCCTTTTCTAACTTCCAGGGGGCCACCCACATACCTTGGCTCAAGGTCCTACAGCAAGACTCACCACTGTTTCTCTTGCCACTTTCCTTCTCTGATTCTGGCTCTCCCTATTCTAAGACCCATTGTGGTTATAATGGATGCACTCCACTAACCCAAGATACTCTCACATCTCAATGTCCTTAGCTTAATCACATCCACAAAACTCTTTTTGCCATGAAAAGTAAAATAGTCACAGGTTCCAGGGTTTAGGCCCTGGACATCTTGGGAAGACTTATTTCACTTACCATAATAGCGTAGGAAGATGAAAGGAAATCTAAAACATGTTTCATTTTTCAAGAATTAGCTGAGAGGGCAAGAAATAGGCCCAGCTCAGGCAATGAAGAAACATGACACTATCTTGAATGGATATAATCAAATTCCATTAGGACTCATTGAGGGAAAAGCAAACAGTAGTATGCATTAAGAATTTTGCTTATAAAAGCAGTATTTTGGCATCAGGACCAGTAAATAACTAGAACTAAGCTAACTTAAAATGACCTAGTAGACATTGTTGATAAATTTTTTTCAAGAAACAGAGAGAAAAAAGTGATACATTGGCTTCTGGATTCATCATGAAATAATAATCATATTCTGCTGTGGGAATAAATGAATTCCCCCCAAATGATTTTAATAATTTGATTTAGAAGAATGAGGCAGAAAAAGCCATGAGATATAACCACAATTAGAGTATTAAGTAGCAAATGGGGTCCTTGATACTGGAGTTGGTGCACAGAGAATTGGTAGAAAAAAGATTTCTACACCCTCAAAGCTAAGTGGTCTTTTTGTCCCCACTATGGTCTGTGTTTATATTACTATTTATTTGGTGACAGTATCCTAGAGATATAATTTAGGGCCTTAGTCCTCTTAAAAGATTTAGCAGGAATGATAACTCTTGGGAGTATGAGGAATAATGAATCAAAATTCTAGAAACAAACTTTGAATTAAATACATGGAAAAGGGCACAGTAGTCACTGGCCTAAATGGCACCTTTCAAAATGGGGTCATTCTGTTTCATACATATATTTCATTATATTTGATGGTGATTTAGAGATCTCAGAGAAGTTTCTTGAATATCACTATCTTTTTAATATACTGAGTACCCTGATAAAATAAATAGGGAGTGTATTTTGACCCAATATTACTGATGAAGCACTGAGGCTAAGATATATTAAGTAACTAGGTCAGGGTTATTGGCTGGAATCTTCTGGACAAGCTGTTTGGCAAAGGTCAAGTCTTTAAACTCTGATGCCTAAGAGGAACTGAAATCCATTTGACTCACAGTGACTGAAAATTCCCTTTCAAGTCTTGTTTACATTATGGCTGGCTTGATATTCTGGAAGATCATACCCTAAGATTAAAGTCTCTAAATTTACCAATAAAATCTCTTTTCTTATCTCCTTTAATCCAGCTCATCATATTACAGAAATGAGCTAATACTGCATTCATTATCACCTTTTTCTTTCTTTTTGTTTTTGGTTTTGGTTTTGGTCTCCCAGTCACAGGTCTTGAACCCTGATCCATGGTTTTCGTAGTCTGCACCTTAGTCGACTAAGCCACACAGAGGGGCTTCTTCGTTATCTCACCTTCTGTCACCAGCACCAGCTAATCAAACTATTATCTTTCTGAACCATTCCTAATGAGGGACTGAGCATTTTTTCACCCTTGGACATAAACTACCCACAAATGCTTTGAAGAATTATTAATTTGTGTTGAAGAGTAAACCACTTGTACCTGATCAACACTGGACCATGTTACTGCCAGCTGCTCGTGGGAGAAGCAGCAACCTTGCAACTTAAATCTGCAAATAAGTGCGTCTGTGACTCCCAGTGCACACTCCGAGTACACAGGCCCTGTCTCCAAGTCAGTTCCCCTCTGGACTTCTACTCCAGCAACTTTGCAGAATGAATGCCTATGTTGGCTGCTCTAACTTCATCATTTTGTGTTTACCAGAGTGTCAACATTTTGTAGAACCCACAGAGCATACTTTTAAAATTCGGTGGAAAAATCTGTCTTCAGTTTCAATTGGTCTGGGAAGATAAACAACTTTTCTCTTTGAATTCTCCCAATGGATTCCATAGCAAAAATTTATCATTCCAAGTCTCTCTAAATACAGGCAATTGCCATCCAGCTATTTTCTTGGGGTGAAACAAAATCTTGATTTTATGTATAGCTAAGAGGTACTGTTTACTTAAAGATATGTAAATCACAACAAAAATGACTCCCTAGGTTCTTTAGCTTTAGAGAGTTCAATGTTATAATTGGTGCCTCAGGAAAACAAATCATGTTTGTTATAGGTCATCAATTTCATTCTCCTGTAGTCCATTTGCACAGCTCCCAAGCATCTTCGGAATTGATTTGCTTTGCTAACTTCCTATATCTTCATCAGCAGGACCACAGTTAATTCACTGGTGAGGTGAATAATAGAGCTTCTGAATAATAAAACTTCAGTCCAGCCTCTGTGTGAAACACCCCAGGATCCTCCTACTGCAATTAATCAAGTGCTGACCAGGGAGTCTCCATATTCACCCAGCCTTGGTCCACATCTACCCTCCGTTGCTTCCACAGTCATTGTGATTTCATCTTCTTCAACAGAAAGTTGGCGGTTGTTACATCTACTTTGAAATATTTTTATTATCCTTAATAATTTCCTTGGTATATGTTATTGTCCAGTCCAGTGAGACTTACCAACTAGGCACAAAAAGCCAACAAACCAAACGGCAGGTACTTTATCATTTTGTAAAGTTCCAAATGCATAAGCCTTTATGACAAAGATTGTTGCTGTATTTTGTATCAACAGTTTGTCACGTGGGCCCCAGTTGATAGTATGGTTCATTATTTTCCAAACTGAATTTGCTTATCTTCTCTTCCCTTTATGGGCAACACTACTTAGGAAACTAAACCCACACTGGTTTTAAAACATGTTCATCTGAATTCTGGTTCTCTTTTTGAGTACCCTGTGCTAGAATGAATTGTATACCATGCATCGCTGGTCAAATGGTTCATTTTAATCAGGATTTTCTATTTCTGTACTGCCTCAGACTTAAGGAAAAAACTGACAGATTCTTTTATTTTACTTCGCATATTTTATTTTGCTGACTTCAACCAAAAAGCATTTTTTAAGACAGTGCTACATGGCTTCTTGATTATAGGAAAAGCAGTGGACTGAGAGACTCCTTCCCACTCAGCACGGACATCAAAAGCAACAGACCTGGTCTTTGGCTGAGTATTGCTCTTTGCTTTGGCACATCCCTGCCCTCTTGGATGCTGTTAGTCTTCTCTGTTCTTATTGGTGTTGACAGAGCTGTCCTTAGGATAAAGCAGACCAAGCAATTGTCTAGACCTAAAGTGCTAGGTACCTGCACACTTTTGTCACCAGGATACAAGTTAGTTAGGGTAAGGGAGGGTAGGAAAGGGAGATGGTGAGATTTTAATAGAAAATGTTACAAGGAACTAGAGCTTACATTTTTTCCAATAATTTATTAATATCAGTTTCTGCTCTTTCACTTCATTCCTCCTTCCTCCCCTCACCCCTGAGAAAAGCAGTAGGCAATACTATTTTATCCATGCATTTACATAACATTTATCAATTTTGGTTTCTAGCAGCAGTCATTAATTCTGGCTATCCTCAATTAAAATGAAATTTATAGAGCTGTTATGGGGCTGTTTAGATATCTCTGAGACCAATTTCCAACAGTCTACAAGGTTGTACGGAGACTTTCCCACACCAGTGAGCAATTCTTAGGGTATTGAAGAATTCAATTCACTTCTGACACTATATACCCAGAGGTAGCGTCAAATTCCACAGGTAAAGGGCTTAGTCTCTCAGGACTGCTCTCCACCAAAGACATCAGTTACCTTTGCTTTTGTGCAACTGGCTACAGATTAGAGGTTCTCATAACCCTCTCCTCAAACTTCACAAACTCAAGTAATTACCTATGCTTCTTTCAACTATATGTTAAAGGAAACTTCTTCAATCTGATTAGCTTGCTAGAATGGCACAAAGAACCCCTTTACTCTACATCATTGATTTACTACAAAGGATTGAACTCAAGAACAACCAAATGGAAGAGAGGCATAGTGGAGAAGGTGGAGAATGAGCACAGAACTTTCACACCCTCTTCAGGTGAACCATTCTCCCCAAAGCTCTACGTGTTCATCCACCTGGAAGCTCTTTCAAGCCCATCCTTTTGGGGGCTCCTGTGGAGGCTTCATTACATAGGGATGATTGATTAAAATCATTGACCATTGCTGAGTGAACATGGATGAATTGAACTAGGAGATAGGACGGGATGTTTTAACCCTCTAACCACATAGTTAACTCCCCTTGTAACCAGGTCCCATCCTCAGGTCATTTCATTCACATAATAAGAAATGACTTTGTTATTCTCAGCAGTTAGAATATCCCAAGTCTTTAGAGAGCTGCTAGCCTGGAACTATGGATAAAGATCAATATGTATGAGAAATATATATTTTGGTCATCTGAACAGAGAAAATATATATTTCTTATAAGTCATAATATTGTAGGATTTTACAATGTTAATGGCAGGTAAGTGTGGATAAATTATTAGACCTGGGAATGCCTATAGGTTGGGAGAGAGGAACCACATCAAAGAAAATGCTATAGAATCTGTAGAATCTGATCAGCTGAGATGCAAAGGTGACCTGTAAATGCAGAGATCAGGAAGAGAATTAGATCTAAATGATCATAACTGTCTAAACTGGTCTTTGTGTGTATTAGAACATGGTACGTGATCTGGGGAGAGACAGCCTCATAGTGACCAGGCTTGGGAAACTTAACCCAGGTGATTTTCAGTCCCCATTGACCTTTTTGACAAGAAGTTCTTAGGAATAGGATACAAACTTCATAACTTCCCATGACTCTGTAATTAGGCTGTACATGACTGAAGCAAAATGGGCAAGGGGGTGGTGGTGGCAGATTCATTCTGTATATTTATTCTGTGTTCTTAGTGGGAGGTAGGTACTGCATAGTGATGATTTCCCCAAGGGAAACTGGAGGAGGGTAATTGAAAAAAGAGGTTTAAAGACTGGAAAAATTTTGACAAAGATCCATTGTATACTCAGGGATCTAAAGATTTTTTTGTTACATCTGTGCACTTCCATTTTTTCCTTGGATGAAAATGCTTACAGTGGTCAAGTATCAAAAGGATTTCCTCACTTTATAATTTGTATGGGATTCCAATGTTCCTAAGTCCAGCTTCCAAAGACTTTCATAAGTTTTTTTTTTTTAAGGCACACCCTGGCAGAGTAATGGTTTGGTCAGCCTCCTCTATCCTGTGCAGTCCACATACATCCCAAAGACTGTTTGTTTCCTGGGTCCTAGGGGAACAATCAAGATGAACAACTAAACAAAATAAAGTGCTTCTCCCTCCTCTCTCTTCCTGCCTGCCTGCTCACCTTCATTTCTGCCTGTACCTTTTCTTTAAAAGAAAATAATAATATCTCATATAAGTAATATTATATGAAAAAAACAAATATTAGTTTTAGATAATTAGGAATCATTTTGCTTTCACTTATTATAGCATTTTAGGGAGAGAGGGTTACACAAACTATAGACAGTTACAAAATGTGGTGTTTAATAGCATACACATTGTGGCCAAATTTGGGGTTTACTTAAACAGTAAGAAGAACAAGGATAATAATTAAGAAGTATTATTTGTGGCAAAATTTTGCCTCATTGAAATGGATGGTGAATTTGTTATGGGGAATTTATATCCAGTAGCTATTAGGTTAAATCAGATTGACAAAACTGGGGCATTTCTGTCCATTTCTCTATAAATACCTTTTGACACTATTATATATTCTTGTAAAGAGAGATGATACTACTTTTTTGTTTTTGTCTTTGTGAAATCTACAAACACAGTCATATATTCATTTATTTTCAGGCACAGCATTATCTCAGGGTTTCCTCACTCCAGTTCTCTGCACTAAGCACTTTCTGTAACATTCAGTCCTCACAACAATGCCCCAAGGGAGACACTATAGCCAGGACAGACAGTCTTTCGGTAAAGAGCTCTGTCGCCATAAGCTGGGTACCTATAGCAACTTTCTCCCTTGTAGCAAGAAAGCAGCCTAGAAAGCAGGCAATATACAGACATCATGGCTCATAATAGTCAAATTTCATACAATGTTCACAGGTCATGAAACGTGTCCTTCAATACTAACACTTAAACACTTTCAAAAAAATTGCTTGCAAGTCAAAAACAGGTGGCAAGCTGGATTTGGCCCACGGGACACAGTTTATTGATTCTTGTAGTATATAGATTAGAAAACTAGAGTTCAGGGTTTTCACAAAAGTCTCCCAAAGAGATACTATCAGTGAGGGGAATCCATACTCAAAAGTGAGAAAGTGAATATCTCTAATTCTTAACCCTGTGTGATAAATTGTCTCTTCACATTATTTTCAACCTAAATATTTAACTCATTTAGACTAGGAATTCAGATCATTTTGTTTAGCCTGGAAACCCAGCAATTACTTACACTATACTTATATGGCAGAAGATATTCTCATTTCTAATTCACATCACTTTAGAGTTATTTTCTGTATGGCCACTACCTATATACACATTTATGTTTACATGGAAAATAGTGTTTTTTGTCTTCTACAAACATATGAACAATTTTATAATTAATATTGGATGGTTAATTTGTACCAAATTTGCAAATAGAGGCATTTTCAGCTAAAAATCAGTTTCCCTTATTCTGGCTCTACAGTGCCATCGATTGCCATCCGCCCTCCAACCTAACCACACCCCACTTCAACACCCCATTTTGCCTTCTGTTCCCCACTTCCCAGTTAGGGAGAGACAGAGTTGAACTCAACAGCTTAACAGGAGGTCACAGATTTCCTCTGGGTGATTCATGTGATCATAATATTTGTGCAAGGCTCCGCTCTGCCTTGTGCTATTATAACTCAAACTATATAGTTGACTGAGCATCTGGGACAGTGCAGGATACAAAATGATTTTCCCAACACTGAAAAATAAGTGAGCAATATATCTGTACAAATACTTATATTTATATTTTCTTTCCTCCACATCTTCACCCTCCAATCTCTCCTCTTTTGGGGAGTTTTGGGTCCAGTTTGTGTGCTGAGGCCCTATTCACTTTCTTGAACTCTATAACTCTACCTTTTATATTTTAATTCAAAAGGGAGCATTGTTCCAAATCATCCATTATTTTCAACAAGGGCAAAATAATACAGGCTGTCGAGTTCCCCCAAACACAGGTAATTTATTACTCAGAAATGCTGGGATGAATATGTTCCCCAGGAAAGCATTCTTCAAAACCAAATATCAGGCATCACTTTGTAGGAATCAGACTGTAAATGATTAAAAACACGATGGATCACTGGTCAGTTGTTTGGTCTGTCTAGAATCATTATGCTTGGAAGAAACGTTAAGAAGCTAGGAAAGGAAACCCTTTGAGGTTTGTTCTCTATAAAAGAAAAAAAAAAAAAGCTTAAGAAGAAAAAAAAAAGGCTTAAAAAGAAAACCCAGTCCTCCTCCCCTGACATAATAGTCAATATGTATGTACACACACACATACAGAAAAACATACCCACACAGTCATATATTGCTCAAATAGCCCAGGGCTAAAGGTTAATAATTATAAAGAAAAGATTTAAAAATGAAAGACTTAAAAATCATTGGGACAATGATTTAAAACAGTCAAGGGAGAAGTCAAAGCAAAGGTGCACTATTTAATCCTATATGCTTTCTGTCCTATGGTATACATAAAGAAGTAGGAAAGAGGCATTTGTTTGCTCACCATTGTGGCTAGAAGCCTAAGAAAATAAATGCATTCAGGTTCACCAGCCTGTCTGCAAAGACTTCCATTTTGCCTTTTATGGAAATCCTGAACAAAGAAGTGTATCTTTGCTTCTGTCAGGAAGGCTGTTTCAATCAGATTTATGAATAAAAAACACAGCTTCCAAAAATGATCCATGGCAGGCTAACGTTGAGATGCCCAGCTGCCCATTATTCTATTAAAATATGTCATTTATGCTGGCCTGGACTAATAGAGAGGGCCTCTCCAGCACACTAAATTGCTTCTCAATTTTAAAATATCAGCTCCAGGGAGAATTATAGAGGATAAAAGAGAGCACCTCAGCGTTACAACACAGAGATGGTTCAGTGAGATGAGGATTTGGGTCTCTCAGCCCCTAGAGATAGGTTTATGTCGATTACATATTTGTGGTTATTCCTGGGTCCTGAGAACTGTGTGTGATGAATGATTATTCTGGGATATTTGCATTTTTTTAATTAAGCTATCTAAATTATGCCATTCAAGAGAAGCAACATCTATTCCATTTCATAATTTTCTGAAAGTCCTGAGACCTTAGAAAGTTTTTGAAAGCTTAGGCAGCAACATCTTTGCCCCCACACTTTACACATGAAAACGCTTAGAATTGGAAGCTCTCTGAAACCACCTGTCTAGAAATGGCAAAGTAGTAGCCAAAATCTTTCATCTCAAACCTCTACAATTTCTGCTCGAATTCTCAGTGGAGAAACACCAGGGTACAGTTCTTGAATACTAGTTCCAAAAAAGAGATACCTGCTGTTTTGAGGATCATGAATAATAGCAACAAAAAGTTATATGGCAGAGAGAAGCACACCCTCTAATTGCTAATCCTTCCTGCTGACCACAGGTCCTATATCAGTTGTTCTTTTTGTATGTAAATGCCACTGACTCACCTCTTCCTTCTCATTTGCCATGCTTTCTTCTATTACCTGCCATATTGCTGTATCAGGCAAATAGCAAAATCTGACTTTCCAGGCAAACACAAATATGGATGGTCAAACAAATAAAACGAAGAAAATACAGGGAAGAAAGGCATAAAAGAGTACCCTACATTTCTCCTGCCAGAATGTCATTTTTTTTTTGTCTGTTTTCAAGCTATTGACTTTATGCCTCAGTTTCCTAGACAAATGTTTATTGCTTATTTAGTCGAAGACTATTGTATTTGGTATCTGTTGCCAGTAACAATTACCCTAGAGCTTAGCTTAAGACAGTAAGTATCTATTATTTCTGTTCTTTGTGTTAGGAATTCAGATGTGATTTAGCTGGATATTTCTGACTCGGTTTCTCTCATGGGGTTGCAGATAAGGCCTGCCAGATGGCTGTATCATCTGAAAAGCTGCATGACCCTGGAAGATCTGCTTTCAGGAAGGTTCATTCACCTGTTGCTGGAAGTTGGTAGGTGTCTTCAGCTTTTTCTCCCCATGTGGGTAACTCCAGGAAATGTTTGTATGACCTCACAATATTGTGGCTGACTTCCTTCATGATGGTCACTCCAGGATAGCAATGCGGAAGTCACCTGGCCCTAACGACCTACACTTGGAAACCATACACAGTTATTTCCTTGCTCACCGTTGGCTGTACAGGATGGCCCCACACTGTGTGGGAAGGGCTCCAAAAGGGCATAAAGACTAAATGGCAGGCATCACAAAGGGTCATCTTGAAAGCTGGTTTGGGAACTGCCTGCACTTAAACCTATGCAGTACTTGCATTGGTGATATTTGGATAATTTGGATAATGAGCTAATCAATTCAAACCATCCAATTATTAAGTATAATATCACCTTCCAAAAGCACCACTTCTCATTATTGTTACACACATGATAATTATGCCTAACGTGATAGCCTTGCGTAATTTATAAATATTTTCATGGGCATTATCTGATTTAATCATACTTCCATTTTTAATGTTTTTTTAAAAAATTTAAATGACTTTAGCTTTAAATCATATAGTGAAATTTCCTTAATCAACTTTCTCTAAGGTTGACATCTTAGTTACTATAGTGTAGTTATCAGAGCTAAGAAATTCACATTTGTGATAATACTGTCACTAAACCATAGACTTCATTCAGATTTCCCTAGTGTTTCTATTAATGTCCTTTTTCTGATCCAGAATCCAATCTAGGATACCACATTACATTTAACAACTACCTTCTTACTTGACTGATCTGTGACTTTTCTTTAGTCTCCTTTGTCTTTTAGGACCTTCACACTTTTAAAGGCTGCTGGTCAGATATTTAGCAGGATGGGCCTCAATTTGGGTTTGTCTGATGCTTTCTTGTGGTTAAATTGAAATTAATAGATTTAAGAAAGTAAAATTACAGAGCTGATGTGCCCTTCTCATGATATCAATATGCTGGTGATGCTAATTCGTGATTGCTTGGTTAAAATGTTCTCTGGAAGCTTTCTCCATTATAATATTACAGTTATCCCTTTCCAATTCCTATTCTTCAAAGTAAGTTCCTCAGTCCAATCCTACTCAACTGGAAGGAAATTGTTGCACCTCCTGGAGTAATGTTTCAAAGATTTCATGGACTTAAGTTAAAAGCCATCACTGTAATTAATAAATATTTTACATGAGATACTTTGAGACTTTAAAAATATTGTGATTTTCCTTAAAAGTTTATCCTTATTCACCATGGATCTTGCTGAGGTATTTGATGGTGACATTTTATTCCTTTCATTCTTTCTGTTTCTATTAATTGGAATTCTTCTGTGAGGAAGATCTCTCCCTTTCCGTTTAGTTACATATTCCATCATATCCTTATATTAGCATGAGTTCATGGGTATTTATTTTATTTTGGGTGTTACAATCTAATATAATCATTATTTATCTTAATGCTAAAATTGTTTTAGGGTTGGCTATTGGAAATCCTTTCATATTGCTGTCTATGTCTTTTTGGCATAACCACCCCTTCCCAATTCTAGCCACTTTAAATGTACTTTCTAACTTTCTGTCAACATATGATAGTCCAAGTTTATCTCGAATTTTCCCTGCCAGCACTAGAATCACCTTTTTCTCCAATGAACCCTGGTTGTTTTATATTGAAGAATACTTTTCCAAAACTAAGACTGAGTGTTAATTATGCTCATTGGTCCCGAGGCGTCATTGCTTTTAAGTCCTTTCTGCAGACAGAGCCAATAAATGAAGTATGTGTGTTGAACTAGGTGTGGCTTTTCTATCATATTATGCCTTATATTCCAAAACCATACTAGACAGTATAGAATGTCTCATTTCATCTTGTTCTCACAGCAGCTCTCTGAGATAGATATTGTTAAGCTCCTTGTACAAGGAAATTAATAGATGCCAATTATATGATATAAAAAAAAGGGGAATGAGTCAAGACTAGAAACATGGTCTGTGGATTCCAAGTCATATCATATTTTGAATCAGTTAAAATAGCTAACTATATACCGTCTCTCATATGTTTCTCTTTCTCTCATTTCCTTTTCTGTCATTCTTTCTCCCTTTAAAATTATTTTCCTCATGTTAATAGATAGAGTATATGTATATGTGTGAATTGAATCTAGATAGCAGAAATACTATGGTCTTTAAATTTTTTTTCACTTGAATTTTATTTTCTGTTAGGATTTCGGTATTTGGAGTGGGATACACCAGGAGATTTTCCACCAAATATATAACCTTATATTCTTCATTTGCTATTTAAACAAATTTTATCATAATGATTTTACCAAGCTCAATTCTAGATGTCAATTTTAAATAGTTAAAAAGACCTGTTTTCTTAGAGCTTTTTATCTAGTGTGAAAGAAAAACAAACAACATAAAATGAGTTAACTTCATAATGGATGATATGGAGAAATAAAGCAAGGAAGGAGATGAGATGAGTCATAGAGATTGTAATTTTTAAAAGGATCATGAGGAAGGGTCTCTTGATAAGGTGATGATTGATCAAAGTCTGGTAGGAGAAGTGAGATTTACATGCCTTAATGGATGAAGTATGGTCCAGACTTCTAAAAGTCAATTCAGAGGCTTTGAGCAAGAAGTGTGCAAATCTTTTTTGAAGAACAAGCAAGACCATGGTGATTTGGGTCAAATGAGCCAGTGTCTCTACAAACAGTAGAGACTTAGAGGATGGGAGCACAGAGCATATAGAACTATTTAGGCCATGATAAGAATTTTGTCTTTTTATCTAAATGGAATGGATGACTTGGAGTGCTTTTCCCGAGGAATGGTGTGACAGACCTCACATTTTGAAAGGACTGCTCTGCCTATTGTATGGCAAAGAGGAGCAGCACAGGTAAAAGCTGAGAGAACAGCTAATGGAGGTTCAGAGAGACACCACGATGGCTTAGATCTTCATGGTCAGTGTACATGTGGTGAAAAGTTGTCAGATATTAGAGATGCCTGCAGGTTGAGCCAAGAGGATTTTCCTCCTCATTGGATAAGTGGTGTGAGAGTTAGAGATGAGTCAATGAAAGCTCCCAAGATACTGGTTTAAGTCACCGGAAAGAGGAAGTAGCCACAGAGGTAGGAATAAGTTTAGGGTGGAAGATCAGGAGTTTAATTTTCTATTTGTTATCTCATCTATAAATTTTAAATGTCTCAATATGATTTGCATGATGTAAGAATAGATGAGACTGGAGAAAATCTGAGGCTTTAGTAAACCAAGACATCTGCTCTGGACCAGCATAGAACACAGCATGAGTCATAATCAATCTCAGGGAAGTGAAACGTCAGACTTGGGAAGGCAGGGTTTCCTGGAAACATAACTGTCTCCAGATCAGTGAGTATTCCCCAAATATCCAGCACCATTTGAAAATGTGCAGTGCATTCTTCAACTCTAAATTTATTTAATATTGCTAACTATGTAATTGTTTCTGCTTTCATTACAACAATTTAAAAGATTGTTTGCTTTATTTTTTCCTAAAAACAGAACTTGATGATAATTTTCCATTCATCCTAAACCCATTTTATGTTTTGATAAGCATTTGTCCTTTCAGACCATGGAAGTCTAAATTTCACAGATTTTCCTGATGATCAGCCCTCACAGAAAAGAATTTCCAAAAGAAATGTATTGTTTTCAGGTCAGATAAACAGCTACTTAAAGGAAAAATTATGAAACAAGATAGAACTTCATGTGTAGACACTGACTGGAGAAAGGAGAAAATTCTAATTGGGAGAAGAAATGAGACTGCTTCTTGAAGGTGAAGAATATTCAACTTAACTTTAAAAGAAGTGGCAGCTAAATAAGGAAAAGTCTAAGAGCAGAATAGAGCTCATTTAGAAATTGGTTTTTTTTGAGTGTACGATCAAAGCTCATATATGTATTTTTTAAGACAAATTGCAGACTTTCATTTTCTTTTGCTTGCTATTTTCAAAAGGCACAATATTTTGAAGAGGCTTATCCTACTTAACTTTCATGTAGCTTAAAAATCTAACCTAGACATATGTTGTTAGTACTTTTATATGTCAGAATCCCAGAAAATAGAAATAATTTTAAACTTAACTTTTAAATTTTAGTTCCTGAAATGTTTTTTTCCTCAGCCTAATTTTGCAATGCTGAAAGCTATGAATATTTCCAGATTCAAACTAGGAACGTGGGTGGCATGAAAACAATAATCACAGACAAAATGATGGGGAACAGAATTGTGTCCTCATTTATGCCACAAATGTTTACCCCCATGATATTAAAGAAGCTGATTTCATATATGATAAAAATGAAAATAAATAAGCAGAAATAACTTAAGAACAATACCCAAAAGTGCAACAAGTCTTTAAGATTTAGGTTATCTTTCTTCAAAAAAAGGGAACTTAAGCTTTTAAGCCCAGGCAGCATGTTATCCCAACAGAAAGGTAGATTCAGGATGATAATGACTCAATAAATTGATTTAAATGGATTCATTATGATTCAATGTTTTAAATGTGAATTCTGCAATCTGAAAAAAGATCAACCTTATTTCTTTCATTTGGGGAGTATTTTCAGATGACTGTTAAAAGGATTTTTTTTTTTTCTTTCTTTTTCATTCAACTGCTGGAGAGTAACTAGAAACAAATCTGTTGCTTGGAATAAATGTTCAGTCCATATGTTACCTTTCATGGTAACTGATGGAAGTGTGAAGTCCTCCTCAGCAATTTCTGCTGGCAGTCTTGCTCTCCCTTCCCCCATCTCCATATGTAACACATTTGGGGAATGGAGAGAAGAGTTCTTCATCATGTGATTTTGTAACTTGCATTTTTCCTTGAGTGACAGAAATTTTAAAGACAATCAGTTGCACTGGTATGAAGAGTGACTCAACCCAGGTATTTTGAAAGGCGCTTGCAAGAACTGTTAGACAATGGGAAGAAAAAGAAAACAGACGTAAATATATAGCATATTTTCCATCTTTCTGCACAGTGGAAGGTAGAAGAGTCATCATGAACTTTGTAACAGAGAGATAGGGGCTCATTCCCAAAACATCTGCTTAGTAGATATGGACAAATTTCTTAATCTGAATCTGAATCCTCCCATCTGGAGATGATACCTACCTCACAGTGCCGATAAAAGAATTTAAAGAGATTTTCCAAGTAAAGCAATTAGGACATTGGTTTCCCTTTCCCATCCCTCCATCTCACTGCCATTCTTGTTATCAATAATGAAAAATTCTTGTTTGTGTTTCAGTGATTTATGAACATATGACCAAGTCCCTAAGTGTGATCAAGTATATGTTTTATGACAAAAGATTTACGAGAAATCTTTCTTCCACACTTGAAAGTCAGATGACTTCTCCTGACAAAATTTCTGGGGCAGGTAGAAGAATTGGAGTCTGAGTAAAGACCAATATTTAGGAGAATTCAAGCCCAGGCCAAATGCTTTATACTGGGAAAATAGTCTTTGATGTTTGAATGAGTCTGAATATTATATTGACAGCCAATTGTGTGAGGTAGGACCCCTAGTGAATCGAAACATCAGAAAAGATTTGCATTAATTCCTTGAAAACCACATACATATATATGGTTTCATGCAGCTCTAGCTGAAATGTAATAACTGTTTGCAGATTTGACTGTACTTTCACCACTGAGTCTTTGCTTTCCACACCAAGCAACTGGGAGATGAAGTAAGTGCACATAGAAAGGTTTGGAAGTTCAGTAAAAAAAAAAATGTTATGAATGATATCTTTCCTGTCTCAAAGCTCAGTCAGAATTTGACCTCTACAGAACCTTTACAGAATCAAGTTACTGCTGGCCTGGGGTGTCAGAAGAGACCTTTATTACTCTAGTTTGGGCATCTAGAGGGAATTCTGCTTGAGGAGAAAGACGTCATAAAATTTCACTCATATGTGGTACATAAAAAAACAAAGCAAAAAAGAATTAAATGAAACAAATACAGAATTTTAGTCAATGAAATATAATTAGTAGTTACAAGAAGGGAAGGAGAGGTCGGTGGTGAAGTTGGGTAGAGGGGATCAACTGTATGGTGAAGAAAAAAACTGGAATGATAGGGGTAAATAATGTATCATATACAGAAGCGGTTTTGCAGTGATACATACCTTAGAGCTATATAATATATTGATGTGATATTCCTTAAAATATTAAATAAAACTAAAAGCAATTCAGTGAAATTGCATTACTTCACAAAGAGGTATTTAAAAATTTTGCATTGTTGTTTTTTCATATATTTTGCTCATTGACCTCAACGAATCAGATGCATCTTGGCTTGTTATGCACACTCAGTGTGTTGGCATCTCTGTAGAGCACAGAAAACAAGAAAGCAAAGGAAAGTGGCAAAGTTGAAAACTCCTAATCCCATTGCAATTCTTTCATTGTGAAATGCTCAAAAAATAATTTATAATGGAATAATGACCAGTGTCCACAGCAACTGGAAATACAGTTTAAAGCAAAAACAGAAACAAAAATAAAGCACTGTTTTGTAAATGATTTGCTCAATGAAGCAAAAGAAAAAGTGGCTTTCCTCCACCCCCAATCCCAAGGGCCTTAGAATATCTTTATAAGTGGCAAAATAGTAAAAGAAAAGGGGAGAATTTTGCCTTTTGAGAATGTTAGAAAAATAATACTCCATTAGAGAAGGAATCCAGCTTTTCTGAGCACTTATGTAACAATCTCATGGGGCCAGTATTCTTTTCCCTATTTAAAAGATAAGGAATCTAAAACTGTGGGAAGTTAATTATTTTACACATGGAGGGTAAGTTGCAAAATGCAAACTGTAATCCAGTTCATGCTTTCTCCAAAGCCAGCTTTTCTTTCAAGAAAAACAAATGCTTAATTTCAAAATTAAAAAAAAATTTCAAGGCATTATCATAGATACCAAGAAAAAAATTGATAGTAAGCTCTGACTTGAAGTTTAGTAAATTATTTTCATACATTAGATTCTACGACTCAGAAATTTTTTAAAAACTGAAGAGTGACTAAAATAAAGTTGCTAGAACACATATTCTTACTCTAAAAGATGGAAAATATAGTATAAATTTTCCCAAAGGTAGTGTGAAGGATATATTTAAAAGAATAGTTTTAGGGTAGTTCAGAAATATCCAGGCCTTTTATGATGAAATTTCATGGTAACTGAAACCATCTTGTCCCATCATATAATTGTGAGCAGACCTCAGTTGGAATGTCAGTTCCACTTTGTGTAATAATGAGTAAAAACAATTGCTTTTCTAAAACTTCAATTTCTGCATCTGCAAAGTGCAATTAAAATGTGCATATCTCAGAAAATGAGAAAATGCATGGAAGGAATGTAATGTGGCACATAATAAGAGTTTGTTAATTAATGGTTTTTGTTATTAACACAGTAACTCTGGCAATATTGATATTTAACAACCTAGAGCACAATTGTACATTTCTCAAGTAAAAAGAATCTGCTCCTAAATTATTTTGGTTCCTTGTTGACACATCTAACATCCATATTTTAATAACCTTTTGCAAGGTGTAAATATTGGCAAGATTTTTTTTTTGCAATGGCTTTGGGATTATAGAGTTCCAATATACTCTGTGTGAGCTTTTCTAGAGTAATGACAATTTCACTAAAAACATAAAGAGGAAATTTAATAATTTACCTGTTAATTTTCATCACCATAATTTTAGGTTTCCATATTTTCTCCTTTAACAAGCTACACACAGTTAAATATATATTTAGATTTGACCTGTGAAAATACATATAATAAATAGAAACTCTAGGGCAACTATGCTGTCATCAGCAAAGCAATGTCCCTCCCCCAGTATATCCATGTCCTCATCCCTAAAGCTATCAAAATATATTACCTTACATAACAGTTTGCAGATACATATAAATTAAGAATTTTGAGGTGGTGGGATTATTTTGAGTTATCTGGGTAGGTCCAATGTAATGACAAAGTTGTTATTAGAGCAAGACAGAGGGGTCAAAATTGGAAAAGGGAATGTGAAGATTGAAGCAGAATCAGAACGGTGACATTTCTGAAGTGAGGCACAAGCCAAAAATGGTGGCATTTTCTAGAAGCTGGAAAAGATAAGGAAGACATTCTTCTCCAGAATCTCTAGAATGAACACAGCTCTCTTGACACCTTAATTTTGGTCCTTTAGGATCCAATTTTGAATTTCTAACTTTCAAAATGTAAGGTAATAAATTTGTTTTATTTCAGTCCTCTAATTTTTTATTAAGTTTGAGATCTGGACATTTGTTTTTCAAAAAGCCCCAAGATTTTTTTCAAAAATGTATTTTTCAATAATATCAATATACATGACATATATTTGCAATATGGTGCTTATATGCATGTATATCTATATGTACATATGTTAAACAGTATCTGCTATACTTGTTATATGTTATTTTATATGTTATTATACTTATATGTTATTTTACTTTGAAGAGTGATATATGAAATTGAAGGTCACATCATCTTTAAAAAAAGAAGTGGGACCAGCCCTAATAGCATTACTGAAGATTTAAATGAAAAGTTTCTCTTTTTCTTTATAAAAATATACCTATAGGTTCTTCAATAACCATGACCACAATTGAAATATATTTGAGAAGTTGAATTCAGTGAGTTTTAAATGAAAGTCTTTTCCTATAGCATTTTCTACAGATTTGAAGTCCTGCTGTCCTAATATATGTTTTTCAGCCTTTATTCAAATACAAGATTTTTGTGTATTAAAGGAAACCTGAAAGAATTAGAGGATTGTCTTTATTCCTTGCTTTTTTCAGATCCGTCTTTAAATGTTCTATGGAGAATTTTTAATTTAATTTGCCCAAAGAAGTGATTAAAATAAGTAAATGGATTAGTTTCATATTTTCTTTTCTGATTGGGAAATGGTTATAATAAATTGTAGTGGGCTTAGCAAAATGAATTTAAATTGGCAAGTCAATTAGTTTCATAGGTTTTATCAAGTAAAACCAAGAAACTAAAAACTTTTTGCTCATAGTGTTATTGACGAAAAAAACCATTGAAATGTGCCAGCTCTGTACCTTTGATTCCATTGTTCTCCTGGCTTTGTTAGTTGACCTCAAGTAAGCCATTGAGCTGTTGTTCTTCTTTTGTTTCCTCATTCAAAACATAAGGGGGATACCAGGTTGCTAATGAATAAGTGTGAAAGCTCTTGGAAAATATTCTGCAAATGTAATCACATGCAGTGTATTACATATCCCCAGAAGCATTTGACATGAACATTGAACTATCATTAACTAAGGGTTCTCCAGTTCTATTGTTCTTAAGGCCCATACAAGCCTGATGAACTACCATAACAGGCTTCTCGCTAAATTAAAAAAAATTCTTCAAAATCTGTAAAAACTGAAATAACTCCAACATTAATTTCACTATACTTCTCGGTAAATGCAGGATAATCCAGGTAGATATTCTTTATGATCATAGTGTTAAGAAGATCTTAGATCTCAGATATTATTTAGTGTGTTCCTCTAAATTTATATTATAGCCTATATATATAAATTCATATATAACCTAAGCAGATCTCTTGATATCCTGTGTAATACAATTAGGTATGGATAAGACTGAATTGGACATTAAACTTCAAGAGTTATCAAGTCCAAATTACAAACCTCACTACTTCTCTATCTGAGGGTTTCTAGCAAAAGTTTTGGCCAAAACATTACCTTTAATTCCACTAATACAAGACTTAATCCTTGTAGAGTTTTTTTCCCTATAAATTCCATATTGATGGCAAACACTAATAGGAGAAGATGATATTTTTACCCTCCATTTAGTTTGTGTTTGAGCCATGAGAGGTTAACTACTTTAAGAATTTACTACCAGAGAGTTAGACTGGATGAGAAAATGGCCCAGCAGACGGTTGTCCTGGAGGAAGAGTCTCGAGAGTGAGGAAGAAAGAGACAAGAAATCACCTGGGTGCCACTGTTTTCCTCTTCACGAACAACTTCCTCTAACTTTCACTCTCAAGCTGAGCAATTTGAGGACACAATTTAAGACTTATTCACTTTTTAAAATCTCTCCTTTGTAGTCAACATGTTAAACACTTAAATTCTATTTGTGAAATAAATGAACGACTACAGATTCCCTCTGCAAAGTGCAGGGGGAATGAACTAGGGGGAAAAAGATCCTTACTCATTATTCACAACAGTCAAAGTATGGAAATGATCTAAGTCTCCATCAACAAGTGAATATATGAACATGTGATACATATTTATGTATGATACATATATGTGATATCTATATAGTTCATCATGCAGGTATACTATCCATCTTTAAATAGGAAATCCTGTCATTTTGAGACATGGATGAACTTGGTGGCCATTATGCTAAAGTGAAATAAGACGGATTAAGAAGGACAAATGTTACAACCAATTGTATGTGGACATTAAAAAAAAAATGCTGAATTCGTAGAAACAGAATACAAAAATGGTTGCCAGTGACAGAGGGATAGGTGAGGGAAATAGGTTATGAACTTTTAGTTATAAGATGAAGATGGTTTGAGGATCTATTTATAACATGATAACTCTGTTGATAATACCATATAATATAAATTTAACTTGCTAAGAGAGAAGAATGTGCAGGTCTTCATGAGAAAGAGAAATATGTGATATGATGGATGTGTTAATTAACTCAGTGGAGAGACTCTTTTCACAACGGATGCATGTATTAAATCATCATGCTGTGTACTTCAATAAAAAATAATCAGTTCAGCTATCTATTAGACAGAAAGTCTCAGAGATTTAAGAAAATTCATTTAAAATAATTTCTATAATGCCTTTTGCAAAAAGTAAAATTTGAGGCACACATAAAAGCATATAAATAAATAGCAAAGGATGCTTACTAGCTGTGCACCTGCAGGAAATTAATTAACCTCTGTGACAAAATTTCCACATTTTTAACACAAGGCTAATAACTGTATTTACAATGAAGGCTGTTTTGAGGATTAAATAAATCTATACTTTTTAAATGTTTAAGCTGTTTCTAAGCACATAACAAGTGCTCAATAAATAACAGCTGACTGGTGACTCTCTGTGGGACTGAGGGGAGTGGCAGGGACACTGATTTTGCTCCTCAGGGAAAACCTAGTAATGCCTAGGGACAACTTCCTTTGTCACAACCCAGGAATGCTACTGTCAGCTAGTGATTAGATACCGGACATGCTGCTGAACATCAAAGAATGCGCAGGGCAGTCCCACACAACACAGAAATGATTAGCACGAAGGCTTAGATTCACCCTAAGTTCCATTTTAAAAGGACAGCTCTGTTTTATTTCTCGTATTTGCAGCCCACCCCATCATTTTGACATAAATGTCATTTTTTTTCCCTTTTTTGATAAACCAGGCCCTTCTTTAACAGGGGGGAAAAGGGACAGTTGAGTTGCCTGCTCCCAGTCTGTTTAGAGGTCCCCAAAGCTGCTGCCCCTTTTGCCCCACATTGAGGATGGCCCTTGCTGGTGCTCACTGCTGTTCCTGACCTATAAATTCCTTTGCACTAAGGTATCTTCTCAAAAGCAGCATACATGAACTCCATCCCCCACCACCCTGCATGCCTACAACTTTTCAAAGGGTTTAGAATAAGATCCAAACTCTAGCCTTCAGTGGTACTTCCCTCCATCATTTTGGCTTTGACGCACTCTCCTCCATTCTGATGTTTGTGCCCTGAACACCCAGATCAAAGGACTACCCCAGTTTCCATCAATTTCTTCTCTATCCCTCTGCCTTATTGTGCCTTCTTTGTAGAACTCGCCACTCTTGAGCATCTGTATGGACATGTATCCTATTGTATATGGATATTGTCAGTTTCGTTTCACTAGCATCTTGGGTCTTACGAGTCGTGTTCGTTGCTGTGCCTACTGTCACTCTAGCATAGAGGAGCCACTTGTTTTATTCTTTAATCCTTGTGTGAAAAATTGTCACAGAGAGGCTTAAAACAACTCAAATTGATTATTTCATGGCTTCCTGGATCAGAAATCCAGCCTAGCTAAGGTAGACTCTCTCCTTAGACTCTCATCAGGCTGCAGTCAGGCTACTGACTAGGTTGTGTTATTTTTAAGAGCTTGTGATCCTTTTCAAAGTTTATGTGACTGTGACATAATTCAGGCTGATATGGCATAGCAGTGACACTCCAGCATGCTGGCTGGCAGTCAACCAGTGAGAGCCTAGAGGCCTCACAGTAACTTGCCACATGCCCCTCTGTAAGCCCTCCTTTGAAATACTCCAAATTCTAATGGTACTAGCCACTACATCAGTCCCACCAATAGTCAAGGGAAGGGAATTATACAAGATGTACACCACAGGGATCAAGTATCTTGGGGTCATCTTAGAATTCTGCCTGGTATACTCAGTAATTTCTGAATTCATAAATTAGTACCACACTCCATTTCTTAATTTTTTTAAATTGAAAAAGTGAAGACAATAAAGAACAGTTTAATTTTTTTATACTAGGAAGCATATTTTGTTGTTCCTCTGTTCGCTTTAAAGATTATACATTAAAAATATATAGCATATATATTTATCATATATGTCATATTTATCATATATATGTATGTGTATATATATATATACACATATATATAAAATAAATTTTAGCAGCTAACTTTGTTAAACTTGTTAATGTGATTAGACTGAATTTGGTTGCAATTTTCAATCATGGCTGTTTATATCTAACTCATCTTGTGTTAAAAAATATAATTTGATTTCTCATTTTAGATTACTTTTTTACGCCAATGCTTATCATATCTTTTCCTTCCAATGATTTGATTTTATGGTGATAATTTGGGGGACATCATCAAAAAGATTGGTATTCTCTTGACATTTGATTTTATCCTTTGTTGAACACAGAAAACCCTGAAGATACCACTATGAAAGCTAATAGAACTAATAAATATAGTAAGGTTGGAGGTTATATAATTAGTACAAAAATTGTTATATTTCTATGCACAAGCAACAAATTAACAGAAAGAGAGATCTATAAAATTGTCATTTATAATATCATCAAAAAGAATAAAATACTTAGAAATAAATTAAACCAAGGAAGGGAAAGGCCTGTGAAGACAAGGCACTAGAAAGAAATTAAAGAAGACACAAAGAAAGGAAATAACATTCAGTGCTCATAGATTGAATCAACATTGTTAACATTGTCATTTTACTGAAAGTAATATAAAAATGTAATGCAATCCTTATCAAAAAAGTCAATGAGATTTTTCAAAAAAAATACTGGATTATGGAACAAAAAAAGACCCTGAACAACTAAAACAATCCTGAGAAGAAAAGAACTAAAATAGTGATACTATGCTTTCTGATTTCAAACTATACTGTGAATCTTAAGGAATCAAAACAGTATGTTCTTGGAACAAAATCAGAGATCAATGGAATAGAATGGAGAAGCCAGAAATAAAGTCACACATATATGGAAAACTAATTTACAACTGAGGAGCCATGAGTATACAATGGAGAATGGAACGTCTTCAATAAATGGTGTTGGGAAAAATTGAACAACTAAATACAAAAGAAAAACTAGGCCACTATCTTTCACCATATACAAAAATTAACTGTAGAATGACTTAAAATATGAATATAAGGTTTGAACAGGTAGATGACAAATTCTTTGATGTCATCCTTTTCACGTGATGTTTTTGTGGATTTATCTCTAATGGCAAGAGGGGAAAAACAAAAAACAAATGCGACTACATAAAAATAAAAAGCTTCACAGTACTTTATAAGGAAGGAAAAACTGAAATAGTGGTGACTTTAATGTATGTGGATTTATTATGATGCACACCTGAAACCTATAATGTTATAGTGTGAGATTTCTTTAATAAAATTAATTAAAAAATAACGTCATAGAGAAAGAAAACAAAATAAAAAAAAAAGATAACCTACTGAATGGGGGAGAAAATATGCAAGCCACACATCAGACAAATGGTTAATATCCAAAATATATACACAAATTCTACAACTCAATGTAAAAAACAAATAAGAAACCTAAGTGGAAAATGAGCAGATCTAAGCAGATATTTCACCAAAGAAGACTCATGAGTGGCCAACAGATACATGAAAAGATTTTATACACTGCTTATTATTAGGTAAGTGCAAATGAAAGCCACTGTAAGATTTCACCTCACACCTGCTAGAATGGCTGTTGTCACAAAAACTAGAAACAGTAAGTTGGTGAGGACATGGAGAAAATAGAGCCCTCTTTGTGGGAATGTAAACTGGTGCAACCACAGTGGATACAGTCTGGAGGTTCTTTCACAAATTAAAAATAGAAGTATTACATGATCCAGCATTCCAGTTTTGTATTTTTATCTGGAAACTATGAAACACAAATTAAAAAAGATATTTACATCTCTATGTTCACTGCAGCACTATTCAGAATAACAAATATATAGAAGCAACTAAATCACTCAGCTCTCTCTCTCTAGCTATATATATATATATATATATATATATATATATATATGTATACATACACTATATGTATATGCATACATATTTCAGTATATAGGTACATATATATGCATACACATACGTATATGTGTATTCACACATACAGTGAAATCTTGCCATTTGTAGGAACATAGACGGATCTTGAGAATCTAATGATAATAAGCAAATAAGATGGATAAAGACAAATACCAGATGATCTCACCCATATGTGGTAAAGAAACAAAGTAAACAAAACACACAAAAGTCAACCTTTAGATTCTGACAACAGAGAGAGGGTTACCGGAGGGGAAGCGGGTAGATGTGGGGACAACAGGTAAAGGTATCAATTGGATGGTGGGCAATGGTACCGACACCTTGGTGGTAGTAGGTGTGGAATACCTTTGTCTAGGTGTAAAGCTGTATACCTGAAACTTACTGCGTTGTAAACCAATGTGACCTTAATATAAAATAGATATATAAATAAGAACAAATAATCTTAGTATTCATTATAAGTGTGTCTTCATCCGCATAGATATTAAATAGGGAAGAGTAGAATGTTTGAACTAACCAGTCTCCATTTGTAATTTTATTCTTTTTGTGTTGTTCAATCTTGAAAAACACATCACCCTTCTCAGTCTCAGCTTTTCAATTAAATGTGAATATTTAACTCAAAAGACTGTTGCGAAAAGTAAAAAAAGAAAATCATTTGCAAAAGTAGCACACATTTGGTTTTCATTAAAAATCCTATTTCTTTTCACAAGTGGGAAATGTAGATATGGGGAGTGTTTTCCTAAACATTTACTCAAGCAGCAGACCCCCATGCTGCTTCCCTGATCTACCAAATCAGATTATCTAGAATAAAGACCTAGGATCCACATTTTGCGAACGCCTCAAATAATCATTAGCATATTGATACCTGAAATAAAACATAGGTACTAACACAAAAAATTCATTAGGAGAAATAAGAATACATTATTTCTAACGTATAAAGAAAGTGTAACTTTTCTAGCATATTTTTAATGTATTAAATTATTGAAAAATAGTTTGCATGTTATTAACATTATTATGCAAAATGTAAAGGTTACTTCCTGTTTTGTTAAATTCTGTGTACTATGTATGTCAGCTTACATTGTGTGAAAATAATTATTAAATAATTTAAGAATCATATTTTTGCATCCTCCAGTGTATTGTAAACTAAACTAATGCCATTCTCCTACTCAGTGATGTTTTAGAGTCCTGTCTCTGGAAAGAACAATATTCGAGAAGCCAAATAATATTCACATTTTGAGTCTTCATTTTCACATTAAAAAGACAGACTCTATATTTATTTTTGGTATTTCAATTAGGTAGAATGGTGATGTTTGCAAACCAATTATGTCTTAACCTTGTAGAAATATGTGTTCTAGTTATACATGACCATATTTTTGAAAAAAGAAATGAAAACAATCAAGATGTGATTAAAAGAGATGGAAATAAGTGGCAAAACGTGACTATTGGAAATGAATGTGTTCTGGAAAATCAATTCCAATCCCAAATTTCACTGACTGCCCATAAGTCTAATTGCATGACTGGATAGAAAATAAGAGAAGACTCTTAGATTGTTCTATTTTACGGTATTGCATTTCAACTATTTGCAGTTTAATTCAGAAGTCTGTTCTTTTCTGAAAACTCTGAGCTATCTCTAGCTCTTATATTTGATTAGAAACATAGGCAGTGATCATCTTTACTGGATTGAAGCAGATCACTGCAATGCAGTGTAACTGAGGCTCATCTGACATTTTATGGTCGTCCTACTTTGCAATTGGTAAGATGTGGCCTGTCTTCCCACCATGTCACGTCAGGCCAGCAAATTATAACTTTTTCCCTCATGCAAAATGCTATCATCCCAGGAGGAGTGTCTAGAGCACAACTGGAAGAAAATGAGATAAATACTGGACATATTATGTTTCTGACAGATGCCTCTGAATCTAAGCTTGTGGAAGAGTATTCATCTGAACAGATGCTGTAGCCATAGTTTATCTTCCCTCTGGAGGAATCTGAGACCTGGATTTTCAAGTTTCTCAGATTTAGGAGATGCTGATGCACAGATCAAACATTATATTCCAAAATGAAAACAGTCTTTTCAGAACTTCCAGTGGCCTGTGTTTTTTTTATGCAGGGATGGCTGAAAAACTGAAAGAAGCCAGTGACGTATGTAGGCTAAATTGCTCACATGGGTGCGTTCTGGTGGAGTAGTGGCTACGTCAGTCACCTCTGAGAGAGCACAGGACACATACCCCTGGGTTGAAGTTCAGGGTCTGTGGGTAAGCAACCAGTGTGAACAACTAAAATGAAAACAACAACAAAAAAAGCTTCTTCTTCCCCTCTCTTCCTGCCTGCCTGCTTGCTCACCTTCATTCTGCCTGCGCCTTTCCTTTAAAAAAATTTTTTTTTAAGTCGTTCACGTGAATACCCACACTTTAGATTTAAATTGCCTTGCCTCTTCTAGTCCCAGCCCCAAATAGTTTTTCTATTTGTTTTAAATACATGAAGAACACCAAACATTTCTTAATATTTTTACTTCAGTTAATTTCATTTAAGGAACATAACATCATAACATTATATAGGTTTAAGGCGAGCACTATAGTAAATCCACCTCTGTCTGTAATATAGCAAGCTCACCAGCAGTTCAGTTTCCAGCATTTCTTTAACTGTTGCAGTTTTACAATTAACTTTTTATTGTGACATTAAAAAGCTCTTGCCTGGTAATGAATATGACAAATGGTATGTTGAGGCTCATCCAAATAATGAAAATGATCCAAATTAAATAGAGGCTATAATAACATGTAAAACGAACTTAATTTTTAAATATTCATTATGTCATTTTCCCTAATATGGACACACTTTGAAAATGGAATTTCTGTTTTTAAATTCTAACCCTGACTAATTACTAGTTGTAATGCTTTAGAGTTGTTACTTAAACTCTCTAGACCTGTTTTCTCATTTATATAATGGGTATAAAACTAGCTGCTTAGCCTTGTGAAGAGTAAATATAGTTACAATATTTAAAATATTGTCCAATACATTAGTGTTAACTATAATAACTATCAATATCTATTATCAATAATAACAATTATTTGCACTAATGATAATTATCTTTCTACTATTATTGATAACTTTTATCATCAGTCATCATTAGTTAAACTGTGTTACTGGTGATAGTACATATATACATGTATTATTTTTACTTTTTAGCATTTTCTCTTCACGAAAGTCTTCTTAACTTTGATTCCAACTTCCCTATTGAACAGGAAATTGATCATGTAAAGTTCAAAATGAGACTTAGTAAATGGTCTAAGATCATAATTGACAACACTAGGAAGAATTTTCCATCCAATTGCAAAGTGGGAGCTATTCTATGTTTCTGCCTCTAAATGTAACTAAATAATTAAAAAGCAGATTTAAAAAGGCAACTAACACTTAACTGAATTTCTTCCATGATTTATCCAAGTATCTGTCCTGTATTGATCAGATCTCAAACTGTTTTCTCTCACTTTTACTTCATTCTTTTCAGATACTTGTGAGCACTTAGGTCAAAGAAAATGGTAAACAGGAAAGGATCCAAGCAATAGCTCCAAAGAGATTTATTTCATCAATTAATTATTTGTTTATTTATTCATTCATCCATTCAATAACAAATTCAGTATCTACTTTGTACCAGACTTTGTTCTGGACATAAGAGATCAGAACTGAGTAAGACAAAAGAAAAAAAGGGTGTCTACTCTCAGGGAACTTAAAACTGAATGGAAACGATAGAGAACAACTAAGCACTCAAATAAACCATAGTTATTAGTGTGAAGAGCTAGACTGTGTGATGGAGATTAACTGGATGGTTGCTTTAAGTGATCAAAAAGAATCTATGAGCATTTAATTTGACATATGAATGACACTAAAGAGATACCTATAAAAAAGTGAGAGGAAAGTGCATTCAAGAAAGGGAAGAGTCAGAGAAAATGACTTAACATGGGAAGAACTTGTGATTGTCTAGGAGCTTGAAAGAGCTGGGGTAGCAGTGTGTAGCAGACAAGGGAGAGAGTGGTAAAAATAAGCTCAGAGAAGCAGCTGGGGGCCATACTAAAGAGAACTTTGTAAGCCAAGGCAAGGTACTTAGAAAGTATGGTGAGTGAAATCAGAAATCATTGGAGGAAGTGAGGTCATCTGATTTATTTATCTTCAATCATCCAGGCTGCTATGTGGAATATGGATTGGTTTTAGCATGGCAAGAGGAAAAGCAGACCACTGGAAATAAGGTTATATTTTAGGATTTCAGGCAAGATACGAAGGTGGATTGGATCAAAGTAATTGTATTGTAGGATGAAGGAAGTGGATATACTAGATGTGAGCTTGGAATGTAGACTTGATACTTTACTGAAGACTTTGTAGACATTCAGAAAAGACCAGAATTAGGGGCATAACTCCTAATAGTAAAAGTCTACTGTTGAATACAGATGATAATGCAAAGGACGTAAAATTAATTATGAGCTCCCAAACTCTTGACACCCATCGGGCATTTGTGGCACTTCCTCCAATGGAGCTGCAGGGGCTGTGGGACAGAGGTAGTCTTCCCATCTCTGGATGCTGGTTTCATGCCTGGTCATACTGTCCCACCAACTCCTGTTCCCTCATCTGGGGCCCCATAAACATCTCTATCCTCAGATCACTTCTATTCTACTCTTAGCCTTCTTGTGTAACCAAAGGCATCTTTCTAGTTTTGGCAGAGGTGATGCATTATCTTGTTCATCAAGCATTGCCCCATGTCTTTTCCCCAAGCCCTCAAGTCTCTCATTTCTCAGGTCTAAATTGAAATCCAGTCCTTTTTGTTTTATGGGTAATTTCCTTTCTTGTTAAATATATTGCTGGCTAAATAAAGGGAAAACTCAGGGAGGTAGAAGAAAACACAAGAATCTACACGTACACACTCCCCAAATAATATTTCAAAATCATTATCCCTCCACACTTACTCTCTGTCTTACTTAGTCTCAAAGATCATTGTAGTCAGTGCTCACTAAGTTATTTTCAGCTTTTCCCTTTGTCTTTTTAGGTTTAAATTTCTTCCAACTTAAAATTAGAGTGAATAACCTTTAAATCTTTTTTAGATCCAAAGTAACAATAATTTCATTCTAAATTCTTAACAGAAACTGATATTCATTTATTGTCTACTATTTCTAGAATTTGGGGGATACTGGAGGTATTCTGAGAGAGTAGGAGCCTGGGTGTACCTGTACTTACAGTAATTTTGAGATTAGAGACAGAGAATGAGTGAGGGAGGGAAGAAGATGGGACAGATAGAGAGGAAGAAAGAGGGAAGGGGAGGAAGAAAAGGGAAAGAGAAAACATACATATAATAGACATTCATATTGCATATACAATATATCATGGGAAATTCCACAAAGAAGTGTGATGGGCAGAGGTTAAGAAAGTCAGAAGACTAAACAGAAGCTGGGAACACAGTTTGCACTTCTAATACACTATTCCAGAAACTGAAGTTTTAAAAAGCTAAGAAACGCTGCAAGATTTCCTTTAACAAGAAAAGGTAGAAGGGGTATTGTTTTATCCATGGAAAAACATTGAACATTTACTATGGGTAGGCACCATTTTAAACATCATAGATAGAGTAATGACAGAATATTGTTAATCTTATGGAATGAACATGAAATAGCAATGACCAAATCAATAAGTATGGCATATCAAAGTATAATGTATACCCCAGAGAAAAATGGAACAACGTTAAGAGGAAAAGAGACTGAGGGAGGTAGGATGGAACAAACCATGCTGTTTCATATGAAGGAAGTTACTGCTTTTAAAGGGACTGGTAAGGTTATCCAACCAGTAGGAATAAATGTGACCGGTGGATACTTGTTCCCTCAAGGCCTGAGCACTGAATGTGTTTGTTACATATGTATGATCGTTTGTTACATATTTATGATTCCAAAGACAGTGTAACCCTATGGCTGCTTCATTGCCTTAGTCATAGTACATTCAATGCAGCATGTAAAATAATCTTAAGTGACAGGTAAAATCAGGAAGAAAAGTCTCTTTTAAATGTTGAAATTTCTAAATCATGCAACTCTTTGACTGCTTAAATTGAATAACTCTGCAAAATAATACTGTAAATAGGAGCCAGGCAATAATGAAAAAAAATTAAGAACACCTAACGTAAGAGGTAATTTAGAAATCTGGGAGAGCGGATTGAAAGTCAGATAAGAAACAGCTTACATTTGCTCTTTAATTGAAGACATTCTGGTGCCAAAACACAGGCACCGACATTTCATTTTGCTTAACACTAACGGAGTCTTTTCAAATGTTTTCTTTAAAATAGTTACTTCTGACTCTAGCTCTTATTGAATTGATTAAAGAGAATCTTGTTTGCATTTGCTGTAACCTTGAAAGTCAAAAAACCAATTGTGTTTTCAGCCCAAATAAGGAAATGAGGGAAAGTATATTGCTCGATTTAGGGAACAGCTTATATTTTGTCTCTTAAGTTAGAAAATCAAGAAATTTGACATTTCCATAGAGAAGCAATGGCCCGATATTGGAATATTGGAATATTACCAGGGAAATTGGCAATTGCTAACCTCAATGGTTTTGATGGTACTCTTCTTTCCCCGCTACCCCCATTTGCAATTTATCCACTGTCCTCTTTCATTCTGGTTGCACAAAGGCTCAGAACCAATATACAGAATATATAGGAATAATATTTAGCCACATTAAAACTGAGACTTTAGTTTCCTAGAATGAAACATCCAGTCTAACTCAGCCCCTTTCTCGCAATGAACTGAATTCATTTTTTCTATATCATTTCTTCATCTTTAAAATGTTATTAGTTACATTTGTTTAAAACCTCTTGAAGCTCTACTTTATAAAAACTGCAGATTGTTTTACTGGCTGGGGAGATGTTTAAATATTTTCTATACAAGTATGCATTTGGATACTGATACTTAAACTTACTAATTAGGTAATCTGGGGCTGCTTCATAAACTCTGTCTTAGGTTTTTTTCCTTTAAAATGAAAATTTAATGTATAACATTTAATCCAAGAGTAGTTCAAATAGTTTTCTCAATGCTTAGCACTTAACAGTAAATTCAGTATTCCCTATTATAATCAGTGTGTCATTTTTCATATTTTCTCAAAGATTCCTGGGAGAATTTGCCATCATTGCATTCATCATAATACCAAACAGGTTATTATATCTGCAGTTTTTAAAAGGGCAGCAATTAAGGGTAGTGTTAGAAACACAACTAATGCCTAAAAGTTCAGTATTTGTTAAGTTGAAAACCAACTTCTCTTTTGTATGGGATTGTTAACTTTACCAGTACTGGCTGGGTGTTCGGAAATTTCTAAAAGTAGCATTTTATACCTTTTAAAACTCAAAAGCATAAAACAACTATACTATTTTATTTAGTCCTCAGTTATGTGGGTTGTCTGGGCCATTTTGGTCAGAGAAGATTAGGATGATCTCTGTTACACTCTTGTATTTGTGTTTAGATGGCAGATCAGAAGGGGACTCGTGTGTCTGGTAGTTGGTGGACTGTTGATCAGGGTGAGAGAAGTATCTGGGGTGATAGAGCTTTGCCTTCCTTTCAACAGGCTGGCCTGGGCTTCTTGACTTAGCAGTGATTGTGTTTTCACCAAAGCACAGGCAAAAGCATTCCTCAATATACACACACAACATTCGACTCTTATCTTACTTTACATTAGTTGTTATTCCATGACTGAAGGTAATGGCATGGCTGACCTCAGGGTTTCTGTGGACAGTAGTACCCAACTGGGATAATGGATAGAGGAAAAGGGATGGTGGCAGTTATTTTGCAAAAGAAAGCAACAATAAATATACATTCCGTGTTTATTTTAGTTAGTCAACATCTTACTATTGCTTTACAAAGTTGAATATATTTGCTTGAAAGAGTAAATAATTATGGCCATCTTAATTTGATTGATTTAATAATAGTATTTAAAGAAATTCTACAGCACTGACACTGTCAGTCACCATCCCGGTTTTCCACTGAGTATACTCTATAATATACAAATCAAAAAGAAGCAGGATATTCTGCATGAGCCATTCAAATATACTTTTCTATGTTTTCTTGATAAATCCTGGAGGACTACACTTTGTTGTATTGAAATTATAAGGCGTAAAAAAAGTGTTCAAGTGGGAAAGCTCAAAACAGTAGTTCTGTTTTTATATTGTATAATAAGTTTGAGGGAATACAGTAGAACATATTATGTTACAAATTTGACAGTAAATATTTATGCTTTATAGTTTATCACCAGCAGTAAAAAAGAGACTACAGAAAAGGAAAACAAATTTTGGGTGCCTCTACACCACTCTAATAATATGAGTATTTATTTTAATACTAGATGGTGTCTCTTAATAATAATTTGGTAATTTCTCTGCTTTACACTCATGCTCCTTCTCCCCACCTTCCAAATGTCTGGCAGCAGAAATCAAGGCAGAAAACAAAGGAGAGAATTTGCATGCCTTTTGTGTTACTGTGTTTCAGACATTCTGCCAATTGTATAAAAATCTATTTTCACTTGAAATATATTATTTGGGACGATAAAAACAGATATGCAAACTACATAGTAATGAATTCACACTTGACTTCAGGTGCTCTATAGATTCTCACACTATAAGAAATAAAATTTGTAGCCTCCTGGCTTTTACAGGTAGCAGAATAATTATTTAAAGCACAGAACACAATTACTCTTGTGCTTGATGGTATTTCTCAGAAGTCTACAAAAGTAGTAGTAGTAGTAGATTTAAGGAGACTTGTTATTCACTCTTAATCATTCATTCATCAGAGATGTATTTAGCATAGGCTATAACAGACACTGGATGTGGGAGGACTAGGAACGACGACAGGTGTGGCGAGTGTGGATGAAGTTAAGAGTGCAGTGTCCACAGAGAATTTGCAAACAATTATAAAGACAGCTAAAAGCTGGTCTTCTTTTTGTTCTCAGCATTATTGATAATTATAAACAAAGTCAGTGATAAAATACTCCCATCTCCACCCCCACCAAAAAACCCTGCTTCATTTGTGTAAATATTCTAAACAATTTCTGCAGCTACTATTGATTAAGATTGTAGGACTGTGGTGATTCAAGTTCTATATCTTCATCTTTGCCTTTCCATAAATGTGCTAATTTGAGACATATGTATTTAAAAGAGTTTCACATATATGCTAATTTACATGGAAATACATCACTGTTTATATACTATAATATGTACGAATTTGAAGAATATACATAAAATTTATAAATGGCATATATATATACACACACACACACACACACACACTTCAAGTTAGCATTTCGATGGTATTCATTCTTTAATTGACATTCTAATCTTCATGAAAGCTAAATTGAAAACATTCAATGTTACATAGTTAGCCACCCGTTGGTGTCTCCCATCCTTGAGGTACTTTGTGTTCCTCCATTTAGACATTTGTTTCTAAATAAAAGGGGTTATCATAAAAAGTGAACAGAACTTAGGTTACCACAATCTTATTACTCTATATGGACACTTTTTATTTGAGGTTTAAATTTAAATCAGCGACATAGAATTACTATATTTGATAGGCAAATGCAAATTTTTATTCACAGGAAAAATACGTTTGTTGCATTTTCTGTGTAATACTAAAATAATTTTTTCAAATGGGGGAAAGGTGTTAAACAATTATCTGCCCAAGTGTCAAATAAGCTAAATAAACCACTGAGTAAAAGCACAATTAAAATGCATCTGTGCTGAAGGAATTTACAGCATAGAGAGTCAAATTGCTGTAAGAATGAGCAAAGCAATGCACTCCTTCAGATTGGTACTACGGAGATAATCACATAGAACCCTGTTAAAACGGGGAAAGAGAAAAACACTTACATGTTGTTCCTTTAAAATTATTCCAGATCGTTGACTATGACTCAAATTCTCACCAGATCCCGTGGAAGGAAGCTGCGAAATAGCAGAATATAAATTTGTTCTCTGCCCTGACTCCTGGCACAGATCTCCCAAGTAAGTACACTAAGAGCATCTTTTGTTTTAATAGTCTTTGCACCTGGTTCCTTCGACAAGGAGTTCCTAAAGTCCTTGGACTTTCCTGGGTGGTACAATTGTCTCTTCTTCTAATGAAGCAACTTTCTCTGGGCTCCTGAACAGCTTCTGGATGGGGATTGATCACTAGAAAGAACAAGCCGTGTTTAAAAGCGTAAAACTTTCAGCTCTACCTTTTCATTCCCAGAAAAGGAAGCGTGGCTAAAATTGGAGTTCATGACTAATCATGGCCACCTGCTACTGTCTCTATAAAAATCTCCATAGCAGGGGATTCAGAGAGCTTCAATTCACTTAACACATGGAGGTACTTGAAGGGTTACACACGTGACAAGGACTTGGAACTTCATACCCTTCCCCCATACTTTTTGCCTTAGGCATCTCTTCCATTTTGGGTTTTCATCTGTATCTTTGATTGTGTCCTTTAATATATGATGACTTGGTGACCATAAAGAAGTGTTTTCCTGAGTTCTGTGAGCTATTTTGGCAAATTATGGAACTCAGTGTCAGATACTGAAAGCTCTGATTTATAGTCAGTTGATCAGGAACACAGGTAAAGACTTGGGCTTGTAATTAGCACCTGAAAAGGGACTATTTTGTGGGACTCACCCCTTAATCCGTGGGCTTTGATACTGTTTTCAGGTATATGCTATCAGAATTTAAATAGTAGAGCACCCAGCTGATGTCACAGATAATTTCTTGACATGGGGAGAAAGTCCGTATGTCTGATTTTAGAAATGTGAGTGCGACAGTAGCATGAGAATAAAGGAGAAACATGGGAGAAGTGTGTTTTCCTTTGCAGAGGCCATCTCAGAAATAATTTCATTCTTCTTGCTTTTATTTTCCGGCATGTTAAGACCAAGAGCAAAGTTTTTCATCCTAAAATGAATGTATCTTAGCTATACAATTGCATTTCCATTTTTGTATTATTTTAAATACCCAATGCTATGTAATGAAATACATAAATGCAGATAAAAAGCACTGGAAATAACTGTTGGCCTGGAAATATTTACTTCATAGAAATCATGTGTGCACTTATGGTTTGCACACATGTGCAGATGTTTTCTGTTTTACAGAAAAATTTAAGGCAGAATACCAATCATTAACATGACTACAATGCTGGAATATGTACTTCACAGGAAAAAATATAAACACTGTACTCTAAATAAGTTGTTTTCAATATAATCTGTGAATACTAAACTAAAATGTGAATTCTCTCAAGAAAATACATGCTTAACTTTTCTGAAATATGAGTAAAATAAATGCTATACTTTTATTGTTTCGTCTAAAGATGGATTTAAAAGTTAGTCTATATCATACGCCTTTGGAAGAAAAAAAAAAGGAGTCTTTGTGATATTGCAAAGCCTGACAACATAAGAACTTTAAATATGAGGCATCCTCAAAAGTTAGAGAATAACAGAATGTAGAAAAAAGTAATACCTGGATCATTTTCTTGATTTTTTCATCTACTTCCAAAATATAGTATTTTGACAGAAAAATTAGTCTTTTAATTTATGTAGATAACATACAAAATCAGAGTTCAGTTATATGTGATAATATATATTCATCTCTATATTAATATATTTATATATCTCTATAGTTGATCATTTTAAGTATTAATACTATAGGACAGAACCTACCATATACCTTATAATATAAGGAAGATAAAAGTGGGCAATATCATAACACGTCCTGTCTTTAGGCAATTTTTATTTCTTTACAACTCAAGATTTCAAGGAGCAAGGTTTAGAATTCATAAGAAACAGAAAAATATTAGATTATTCAAAATGCTAGGTAGTAGAGAAGATCCTGTGGTTTTAATATGCTAATAAAAATGTAAATATGCTATTTATAAAATCTACATGATTTCTATCGTAAATAATAACTAGAGTTATAATAATATTGGGATCATATTTGTATATATAAACTGAATTCTGTTTTAGTGCAAAAATACAGAGAAACTGAGTAATTTTGCTTCACCTTATTCAATATCATAATATCTAAATTTAAATTTATTTATTTTGCTAATATTTTCTCTTTGCATTTAAGCTTAAAAAGAGACAGTAAGTGTCTGGGTTATGCTTTATAAATAAACAAAGTAAGGACATGATCTCTTTAAATTTCCAGAGGCAGAATTAAATTTGTTTCATAGGGGCTCAAGACACTAAGCTTAAATGGTTGCTATAAAGGATCTCTTGACAAGTAAGGAAACATGCTTTTTAGTAGATGGGAATGTGCTGATATTGATCTCTTATTTCTTCTCCTAAATATGTGAGAGATTTGTCTAAATACTTCTAGAGCATATCTATGTGAAAAATTACATGATATACATCTTTTCTTCATTAATATTCAATGAGAAATGAACAATCAAGATAAAATGTTTTTCATGAGGAAGGGTGGTAATATAAGCCTTAGTAAGAGCAGAATTTGCCTACAGCATTTTTTCATTTCTATACACTCTTTAAAGACATCTTTATCAGATTTCTGAGAGTTCATGTTAAGATTAATAATTTTGTAGAAAGTGCATTCTAATATTGTGGTATTCATTTTCTTATGAGTAAAGTATGTTCCCATCTATGTTTGTTATTTCTGTTGTAGATGCAATATGTATCCCTGCTCAGGCCTCCTGATTTTTTTAATCAGCAAAGGGTATTCTCTGTTTGCTTTTAGGTATAAAGGATTATCAAAATTAACAAGAATTTAGCTGTTCAGAATAACCCTTCATCTCCCGTTACGTTACAACACCTTATGGAGAGTCCAATTCGAAAAGAGAGGCCATTTGTCAACATAGTTCTTCCTGATGGTCAAACCCTCTGTGGTCACCCTCGTGATAGTCCATGGACTGGAGGATGTTCACAGAGGTCTCAGGGCCAGCACACTCTCAGGCAGGTAACCACATCTTTTTCTCTGATTTGATGAGATTATCACCAAAGAAAAATGCTTTGTAATGTATTTAACAAAAATAAATTGGAAGTTCTAGGTTACTGGCTTTTTTTGACTTTTAACTCAAAGACTTTGTTTTCCTTCTTTGTGAAACAGAGATTCTGTGGAAGCTTACCGTCATTTTTTCCTTAATAGAGATGTGGTGCCACGTCCCCAGCCACCTCTGCTGACCAGCCTGAAAGTAACTCAAACAAAGAGTCCTTGTTGGATAGAAATCGGGTCTCTTCTCATGGCAATGCTAGTTCCAACTCACTGCTCTATCATGTTGCTAAGAGAGGTAGTCCATAAAAAACAAAAGTTTGGGTTATAATTGTGTGCTAGACTCTGCTGAGTGCCTTACATTTTTGGTTTTGCTGAATTCCCATAGCAAATCATTTCCAGTTTTATACAAGGAGACTGAGGTTTAAGTATCAAGAACAGCTAAAAGGTGTTTTAAAATGAATGCATCCAAATCCAAAGTTCCCACTAACTGAATTCAAAGGTTTCTGGGCCCTTTTCTGTTCCATTATAATCCATTTTGGGAGGTAGAATGGATGCTCACCATTATGCTTAGGCTGTTTATTCAGAGCCTATCCTTGTCTTTAAATCTTATACCAAATTATTAATTGCATTTGTTAGAAGGGACCGTATTATTCTGCAGCAACAAGATGTCCACAATCTCAATGTCTAAAGCAACACAGATTTATTTCTTGTTTATGCTCCATGTCCTTCCCTGGGCAGCTGGGGATTCAGTGCCCTGGCATCCTTTCTTGTTGATAAAGAGCACTTTCCTAGTGACTCAGTATAACGCCGTCATTCTCCATATCATCAAATAGCATTTTATGCTGTCTGCTGTAGAGATATGCCAACTTTCTTAACAAATCCCCAGTTATGGATCTGAGATTTTTTTCATTTTTGTTAACTGGCATTCCTCTCCTTTTGAGGAACAGGATTCTCTCTTGGCTGAGAGGACAATCTCCAGGAACCAGACCCTCTCACTCTGTCTGTACCAATTATTTTATTTTTTACAGGAGACAATGGAGTTTCCAATCATGAAAAGTATCTTTAGAGTGCATTCTCTATGTTGCTAAAATTATCATTCTGCTATTTGATTTATCGTTCACCTGAAGAATTTAAGAACCTTGTGTTATTTCCTGCAACTCCATGTACTTACTGGACATTGCTTTTTTACTGAAAGAAAACTCACATCATCAAGAAATGACAACTTACATCTAAATTTCCTAAATAAGTGTCACAGATGACTATTACTGTTTTACTAAAAGAAATGTGTCCACATATCACTGTAATCTGAGAAATCAGCAATCCCCAGAAAGACTCAGATAGCACTGACTTGAAAGCTCAGAGTCCATTGAAAACACAGAACTGAGATTTAGCTCTTTGTTCCCTGACACATCTGACTAGCATTTGGTTAATGTCAGTGTCTTGCTAATACATTTAGTGCAATCTTTTCCTTGGGATGATTAACTGTAATAGGGCTGCTGCTGAAAAGGTGTGCTTAATGTATTGTAAAGGGTCACAGATGGGGAGCATTATGTTCAAGATGCCCAGCTAGCTAGATTATGAAAGATATAATCCATATTTAATATCCTTTCCCATTAACAATAAGTCAGATAGAAGCAATTCAGTTAAGAACTAAAGTAGTAACAAAGTTAGATGACATCCCTAATTACAGAAGGTAGGGCCCCATTAGTTCCACTCACAATTGGCGGTTCTCTAATGTTGGTAGAAATGAATTTGGGTCTTATGACAGCAGGGCAATAAAAGTAGATATTTGAGATATGGTTATTCCAAAAAAAAAAAAAAAACGTAAAATTTATTCCATACCTTTAGCCCATTTCATTTGGAAAAAATACGATAAAAAATCATCTAACATAATATGCACTTGTGAACTTTTCCTTCTATTTCTGAAAACAGTGGATGTCTATAGGGCAATTTATTGTCTCTGAATAAATAAAATTTCTTTCAAAATATGACTTTCTTAGATCATCTGATTTTGCTCCATGATATTAAATAAATTTAGTTTATTTTCACCCAACAGACTCTTCTTTTGACTAACATACTATAAAAATGACATCATATGTATTAATTTGCAACCAGACTAATTAACATGAGCCCATGCTTTGAAGTCCTAGAATTATGATTATATATTAAAGAAAGAGCATAGAAAAGTTATACTGAAGCTACCAAAGCACCCACAATAGACAGGTAACTACGCTGGACTACCGTATCACTTCAGATTTAGTAGACATTTCTTTTATATTTTTGAAATTTTCTGCTTACCATCTTTGACAATTATCCACACCTCTCGTCTATGAGATTATATAAGGCATATTCATAAACCTGTGTTCATTCATTCACTCAATGTTTATTAATCACTGCAGTAGTCAGTGTGTGCTAAAAGAGACTTGTAAGCAAGATAAACTTAAAATCTAACCTTAGTATAATGGGGAGATAATTTATTCAATAAGCACAAAAATGTATACAATTTGCCAAGACTTTATATAAATGTGTAATTAGGACACCATGTTATACAGTCAGCAGTGTACTGATTTAAACTGAAAAAGGATTTTAAATGAAGTACATTGAATATTGGGCATAAAGGATGATCAAGAGTTAAAGCACACATAGTGGAGGAAATGTTCCAGGCCAGGGAAGAGTATATGCCAATTTTTGTGTGTTAACAAACTTGAGGTTATAAGGAAACTGAAATGTAGTCTGAGAAAATTAAAGAAAATTATCTTTTTTGTAATTAATTTTAGGGCACAAATTGTAAACAAGTGTTAAGGGATAAATACATACATCATGTGACAGAATTTAGCTTGTTCTGGCTTTGCACAGGGTCTTTTTTCATAGTTTTAGCGGGAGTTGTGTCCATGTTAGACATTTCTTGTTAGACCCAAGGCTCAGGAAAGGACAGTATCCAATATACCCACTGAAGTATAGATCCAAATGAACAGATAAGGCCAGTATGTTCCTTTCTTTGAGGTGTTCACTTCTTTATCATGGCTTGCCCAGAAGTTTTTTAAGTATCGTCTCTCTGTCTCAGTTCAACTGGATATACTACTGAATTTCTAATCCTTTTACCTCCAACGAACGTATAAATCCACAAACTCTTTTTTTCAAATCTGCTGAATTTTTTTCTTATTCCTCTTATCTTGTCACCTCTGACAATTGTTAAATTTCACAACTAATTTTTTCTTATCTCTTGTCAACCATCTTATATGTCTAAAATCAATTTGCAAAGATGACAGTTAAAGCAGCTAAGTTTTGTTTTTAATAGTTTTTCTATGGTCTATGTGTCAAATAAAATACAATAAGATATAATGAAAGGTTTATATAAAACCAACCAGAGTTTATATATAATTATATTTATATTTGTACATAAATTACAGTTATAAAATATACTAAATATTTAGCAATTTAGATTGCCTTAAATGTTAAAGTCAGTAGTTGCAAACTTAATAAAGATTGGGAAATACCATGATTACAAGAAGAAATAAAAACATATGTTAAGTCCTGAAATAATGAGGATAGGAGGAGTCAATTTGGGCAGGACTATGTATTAATGAATAGACAATGGTGATGAATATTACAAAGGTACTGGGATAAAGATGTTAATAGTTAAGAATACTTCTTTAATATTCCATACAATACATCTTTGTTTTTAAGTCTATTGCATATCTTTCCTTTAAAAAATGAGGTTTGTGTTTAAGAAATATTGTGATAAATAGAAACAAATGGAAATTGTTTCAACAAGAGACAATTTCGAGTAAATATCACAAAAGGTTAAATGGCATGAGTTTCTTTGTGGGGCATCCTTAACTATAATACTAATTTGTCATATCAAGGAATTGCTTTTATTGTGTGACTCCTAATACATGTTTCCCCATATTTGTACTATTTCTATATGTTGGTGTTTCTCTGTTTTGTTTTGCTTTTAGAGATTTCCTGACATTAAGTAAACTACAAATTCTGAATCACAATACCCAAAACTATTCTCACTTATGACAGCAGCTAATATTTTATGTTAGGATTCCCTAGCAAAAATTTTTGCTAGGATTCCCAAAGCTATCCCTATTGTTAGATCATTCGTTGCAAGGATGCACTGAAAGCTATTTGCTCACAGTTATAGTTTATTACAGGGGAAGGATACAAATTAGAGCCAGTCAAAGGAAAATATGAATACGGCAAAGTCTAGGATAACTCCACACATGAATCTTTTATTGTTCTCTGGATATTTTATACTTCCAGCATCCATATGTGACAAATATGCAGAGTATTGTGAACCCAGGAATCTTACCTAAGCTTCACTGTCCAGAGTTCTTATTGAAACTTCATTACCTAGGCAGCATGGTTGATTAATCACTCTTGTGTTTGGACTCAATCTGCAGCCCTCCTTTTCCCAAGAGGTCAAGTTGATAACACATGGTCAGAGTGTACCATTATGAGTCACTTCTTTATAAACTATCAGTCATGGCCTATGGGGAATATCATTAATAACAAATATACTCCTATCACTCTGGAATAGCCAAGGGTCAGGGACAAAGGCTAGATCTCCAAGGATGAGGTCAAGTTCCTTAAAAATGTTTAGAGACATTTCAAATGCAAATGTACTATTCTGTAACAATGACAAAAAAAAAATGCAGCTCAGGTTCTAAGTAAATTTCAAATTCATGCATAGCAGAACAGTAGAGAATAAATGAGAGATGAGAGTAAATATAGATGTTTATATTAACTATTGTCATGATTTGACCAATGAATAATTTATTTCCATCACCATGATCCAGTGCTATTATGGTTAGGAAACAAGTCATTCATATCACTTAACATCTCAAAAGGGTCCATTCAGTTAAAGAAGAGTGGAAGTGAGATTGAGTTAATTGTCATATAAATGAAATAAAAAAGAGAGCCCTGAGAAAAATCTTTCACACTGTTATGTAAACAGGACACTCATCCTTATATTGTATATAAGTCAGGAAGGAAAAGTTAGGTTGACCTAGATATCATCTCTGTTCCTCTGCCTTTTTATTCTAGTTGTGTTCTCAGTAAACTGGATGAGGTCTACCTACATTGAGAATCTGACTTACTCAGTCTACCAGTTCCAATGCTAATCTCATCCAGATGCATCCTCACAGACAGGCACATTCAGAAAAAATGTTTAACCAGCTATCTGCACACCTTGGGCTTAGTCAAATTGAAGCAAAAATCAGCCATCACAAATAACATCTTCTTAGATTTTTTTAGCTGCAAAAATATGAAATCTCCCTCTCCTCATAGATATTTAGATATATAGTTAAGATTTTATTGATTTTCCTTTTCTGAATAACCTTGATTAATATACTCTTTTAACTTCAACACATATAAAGCTTTGCTACTTTAGAGTTGGCAATGTTTTGCTTTATGAATTATGCTTGAGTGAAAACTAAACTCTAAGGTTTCCAGCTCTATCAAGACAGCAGAGAGATGCTTTCTGAATGCTTCAGTCTTAAGAAAGAATAAGCAGGAAGATGATAAAGACAGGGCAACAAATACAACATTAGAGTAAGCCCTAAATGAGAGGAGATTGTGATTGATAATCAAAAGTACAAATTATGACTTTTATTTCCTTTTAGATGGAACTGAGAAGGATCCACAGGGGCACACTAGATGGCTGGTTCAGGTGTCAGAAGTGGTTCATTGAGGAACAGAGCTAAAACTCATCTAAACATCCGGTAGAAACATGGAGCAAAACGTACATTTTGACTTTCGCATATGACAAAATTTAGCGATGAAAATGGTCCTCTTTTTTTCTATTATCATTTTAATCCATCATCTTTTTCATTTCTCCCTGGGAGCTCTTTATGACAATAAAACACAAAACCAGCAAAGTAAGAACAACAAATAGAAAACACTACAACTTGAGAAGAAATGTTTGAAATCTCATGAGATTGCACCGATGTATGTAGTAATCAATCCAGTATTTTATTTGCTAAGTCTGTTTTGATGCTGCTCAGTGCCTTGCTAAGGATTGTGAGGCATAGGAAAAAAAATGTTATTGACTGAATTATTTATATTTATTCAGAATCAAGTATGTATAAGTCACTGTGAAACATTTTGACAACAGAGCAATAAACAAGCAAAAAGACGTCCTATTCTCAGATAGTTTATATTTTAGAAGTAGAGATATGCAGCATGCAATGCATTATATCAGTAATCAATTATAATTCTGATATATCTTTGAAGGAGAATTATAAATACTAAACAGTAGACAACAGGGTAATGTGACCAAGAATGTGAGTATGTATGTGAATACATGTGTTTATGTGGATTTGTATGACCATGAATGTGCTTTGGTAGAAAGGGACAGATAGAGAGGATCCCCAAAGGAGGTGGTATTTTAAGTCTTGGTAAAGAACATGAGTACAAACGAAAGAAGTAAAGAGGGAGTGGGGAGCAAAATCAGCTTGTAAGCAGACTGTAAGGTTGCATAAGTCTTCTAGGGCTGAATCTCAGAAATCAAGAGACATTTAAGCATAAAGAGGTTATTAAGTTGTCATGGGCCAGATAATGCAGGAACTGATAAAGATTTGCATGGTATTGTTTTCTTCTGCCATTAATATATGGAAAGATATTGAAGAGTAACTTGAGATGATAAATGTTTTTAAAAGTTCACTCTTCCTATAAGGTACGTAATGGATAAGGCAAAATGAGTTAGGAGGAACAATTAAGAGCTTATACAAGCATGTCATAAAGTAATAATGATTGCTTGGATTGAATTCACCAAGTGGTGGTGAAGGCAAGTAGACAGATTTGGGAAATCATTCAGGAACTAACAATCACACAGTTTAAGAACTGACAATAGAAATGGTGAAAAGGAGTGTCAAAATGATTCTTACATTTCTTATCTTCCATTTGGAACTTGTAATTTTGAAATAAAAAGAGAATGGACTGTAATTTCTTCAAGATTCCCAAATCTCAGACATGGAAATTTATCCTTCATTTTGATAGCTGTGAACGGGTCCTTTTGTAGATATAAGCTAGACATGCTTCTGGTAGATGAGATTCTGATCTTTCTAAGTGTGCTAAATTAAATTCTTTTCTCCAAAATAGGTTGGGGGTGATAGTTCCTTAGAGAAAAAAATGGAAAAGCAACAATTGGGTGACTATGATAAGATGCATTAACAGAGCCCGTTCGCTTGTCAGCTGGCAGTGACTGATATCCTAGAAATGTGCTACCATTCCTGACAGTTTCATTAGGCAAGTCAAGTTCAGGGTTGTCAGGAAAACTAAGCTCTTTTCTTCTCAGTCTTAAAAACTGATCTGAAAGCTTACTTTGGTATATGTACATAAAAAAACCCCAAAATACTAACCTTTGTATAGATGTCCCTTGACTGGTATCTAGGCTCATGACTGGCAAATAGCTCCCTATGCTGACATAAAATGTACTCTACATGGGAAAAGTGGTTTACTCTGCCTAAATTGCTCATATAAACAATATAATTTTTGTTGAACACCGCTTCCTTTGGGGGATCAAATTTTGGTACATGCCAGAGGGTGTCTCAGTAAAATCCCTTGCACTGAGTTCCTAGCAAGTTTCGTGTTAGATAACACTTAACTCATGCTGTTACCAGTTACTGGAAAGCTGGTAACAGAATTGAATATGTGCTAGAAGATGACTCTTGTTTGCTTGAGCCTGATTTCCTCTGACCTTTGCCCCATGCACCTTGTCTCTTTGCTGGTTTTGCTTTGTATCTTTTCACTGCAATAAATCTTTGCTCTAAGTATGGTGATACACTGAGTCTTCTGCTCCTTATAAGGAATCATTAAGTCTGATGGTTTAGGGACCCCAGTGATGTACCAAATTACTGGGGAATATTATCACACTATCACTTAAGTCATTCCTATGAAGAGGCACTGAACGTGGGTCATCAATACAACGATTCATAAAAGTTAATGTCATCTTGTCATGTGCTTTAGGTAGAGATTATTTAGAACAACTTTAGGGATAAAAAAAATCTCCTTAATATACATTGTCAGATTTGCCTGTAGAAGATGGAAGCATCATAAGACTTCATAATTTTGTACATAATCATCTTCGGTAGTATGAATATTTTTAAAAAATCAGTCCTTCGAACTCCACTGCTGTGCTTTTTGTTGTTGGTGCTCACATTTATATCTTATATGGAGACCACAAAAAGCATTTCCATAAGAAAGTTCTAATATTTTAAGTATCATACACAAAATTAAAATATCTCCCTGGAATGATCGTAAAATGAACATAGAGGAAACTCCCAAAAGCTGTTTCAAGCTAACAGCTTCCTTTGCTACATACAAAGGTGGAGTGGCATCGGTAACATTATCAACCATAAGTGACCCCTGGATTTGAATTGTGATTATGGAAATGGCAATAACCTTTCATTTAGGTAATTACTAAACCTCTTAGAGGAGCTTCTCTGTGCAGGTCCAAGATTCTTATTACCTTCTGAAGCCTTTATTACTCTGTACAGATTTAGCACTCACTCTCTAATGCTCTGCCTTCTCAAATTCTCATCAAATATCAATAACATGCCCTGAAGAATTTTCTACTTTTTCTTTTTCTTCTGCTACCATCACAGGGTTATTTCATCTCTTGTTATTATTAAGTTGAAACACACTAGACCACCCTTTAAGTGTATTTCTCACTCCGCATCACACCTATCCCATGACTGAATTGTGTGTGTGTGTGTGTGTGTGTATGTGTGTGTGTTCATACTAAGAACGTCCTTGGGTAAGCATAAAAACTAATTGTACAGATAACTCCAAACTCTGCCTCACATAATTCTCTAACTTGTCATTAAACTCTTCTAAGATTTGAAAATAAAAGCTAAATATTTACCAAGGGATTAGTATTGCCTAATACTAGTCCTAATCTCTTAAGTGTACTAACTCATGGAAACCTCACAGCAGTGTCTGAAGTAAGCGTATTATTATCTTCATTATAATGATGGAGAAATAAGACACAGAGATACTAAGTTTCTTGTCCAAGATCACACAGCTTCTCAGGAACAAAGTCAGAGTGGGAGTGCAACAGTCTGGTTCAGGACTGAGCTCTCAATCTGTGCCATTTCTGCCTCTGAGAACCCCCTGGTTTTTTATATTCGCAGCCTCAGTAGTGACTCTGCTCCCTTTTTTCTTTCTTTAAAGGATGCAGGAAAGATGCAGACAGGAAGAGAGAGGTGGAAGAAGCATTTTTTATTTAGTTGTTCATTTTGCTTATTCCCTCTGACCCCAGCACAGGAACCCTGGTCCCCCACACATGGACTACGCCCAGCCAGAGGCAGCGGAGCCAACCATTACTCCACTAGGGTTTGCCTCTGTTCCCTTACTTTGATCTCACACTTTGTTTATTTCTGTGACTATACATTGATCTGCCTTTTAATGTACATTACACACATTGCAGTTTGTGTTGTGCATTCTCATCCTGCAATGCTTTTCACTTCTCTTCTGGAAAAACTTTTTACAGTCTGATAGGCAGCCTGGGAAAATCTGTGTAGTTCACTCAGGAACCAACTTTGCCCACGGCACTCATACTGGGAGCAAAGTGTAAAAGATTATTTTTTATTCCACTGCTTCCAATAATTTAGACTCTCTTACCCTAGTATGAAGAACAAAAACTACCCCAAAAATCCAGATTTCTAGCATCAAACTATACTATTCTGACAAAACAGGGCCCAGCATTGGTTGCCTAGTGTTAGATCTATATTCAGACTTTAGAATGTGTCAGACAGTTTTAAATACAAGCTGTCAGTTTCTAGTGGAAGGGTTTCGAACATTTTCCTTTCCAGTGAATTCATGTAATCCTCATTAGAGTGTTTTTTATGGTTCGTATGATGAATAAGCACTCTATTCTCTGAATACGAGAAGACTGAGATTTTGTAGATGAATAAAATACAACCAACTACTACATATTTAGTTAACAAAAATCTCCCTAGCTCATCGGTATAGAATCCTGTTATTCTTTTTAGATTTGTAGGCTTCTGGTCACTTTTCAATTGTTTCACAGTTGCTCCTTTTCAGCCTCTAGTTCTTTCTTTGTCTCAGAAATAAAAGATATTTAGACATTTAAAATAAAATTGTAAAGTATTTATTGCAATTTAGCAGCAATTCTATTATCTATCTAGCTTCCTCCTCCTCAGCATCATCATAATCATCATTAGCTATTAGACTTAATGACACATTTTTTTGCCTGATAAATATGGACTATTCTGAATTTTTATTTCCTCTACCCCAAGCAAGTTTTAGGCTAATTTTATAATACATTAATTCTAAAAATAAAGAAAACCTAACAGAAAAATAAATCAGCTGCTCATTATGCACTACCAGCTACCAACCCTACGTACTCTGGATTCTCCCAGAAATTTTAAGTGAAAGTTGAGATTTAGCCACACTTATTGGTATAACAAAAAAGCATAGGTGAAGCTTGGTGTACTTCACCAAATTATTAATGAATAAGAAATTATATCTTCATTGTCAGCTCCATGCTTCATAAGCAGAAGGATTACATATAAAAACATGACAGAATCTTATGATTGAGATAGCATATTTATTGCCTATTTTTAATAGCAAGTAATTGTATGTATGGGTAATAAGGCAAATTCCTGGGAAACACTACAAATGAATGGATAGATGGATGGGCAGGTGGGTAGATGGATATATTTAGCACTTGCTTTGTGTGTGAAAATACTATTTATTAAGTCTTCAGCTCTTTTTTTTTTTTTTTTAGTTCGAGCTCTAGATTCGTATGGGTACTTCCACTGTGTGGTTAAAAAGTGTCTCACACTAACATGTCAAAAAGTCTACTTTTTTTCTATCTACTTGTCTCTTTCCCTCCACTCCCAGCACACTCCTCCCCAGAATCCTGCATAAGCTATTTGCATCATCATTCTTCCATTTAGCTTCCTTGGTCAGGAACAGAGGCATCATCCTATGTTCCTTCCTTCAGCACAACTTCCCCATATTCCATCTGCCAGAAAATCCTGCCAATTACTCCTCCAAAATGTGTCCCAAATCCTGCCTCGTCTCACTATTTGGACCATTTATTCACATCTCAAGGGCATACCGATGAGCTAGGGAGATTTTTGTTAACAAAATATGTAGTAGTTGGTTGTATTTTATTCATCTACAAAATCTCGGCAGCTTAATTTGTTTCCCATTTTCTTCTTTCCCCTTCTTCATTCAATTCTAAAATGACAGAAAACAGGGCCTCAATATTTAAATCTTATTTCCTTAATTGAAACACTTCAATGGATTTTTCTTGCATTTAGAATAAAATCTAAATTTCCTATTATCCTTCAGTGCCTGGGCGCTGCTTAATTCTCCCAGGTATGTGTTACTGCTCAATGTCTTGCCCAGCCTGCTCCAGGTAGGTCATCTTTAAACTTGCCAAGTTCTTTCTTCCAAGTCCTTCACTAAATGTTCTTTCTGTCTCTAAAACTGTTTCCCCAGCCCTCTGGCCAGTTTCTTTCCTTAATTTGCATCTCTATTAAAAGGCTATCTACTCAGGTAGATCCTAATTAAACTGACTGTCATTACTTTCTTTTCATTACTTACTCTGTTGCATTGTTTTCAAATCATCTATCTCTATCTGAAATTTTCACATATGTATATATATATATATATGTGTGTGCATATAATTTCATATGTATAGATGTGTGTGTAGATACATATTTATTTAATATTTCTTCTTTCAATAAAATATAAGCTTCATAAATCAGTTTGTGATTGTTCTATTTACTTCTATGGGTCCTGTACCTAGAATGAGAGTTGTTGATGCCTAATAGGAGTTCAAATAATATGTGCTGAATGAATAAAAAAGCAAGTAGTTAGATAATATTAGATAGTTTATACAGCCACCTTATAAGATAAGTGGCATCACTGAAATTTCAGGGCTCTAAACTTACCTTTAGAGACTCACATCTGGTAAAAGGAAATAAAATTCATCTTCCTCCTCTTTCTTTCTTCTTGCCTGCTTCTGCCTGCCTTCTTTCCTGTCTTCTTTTCTTTAACTTTGAAAAATATTTACATATGTTGCAGACTAGGAAAGTTTTCCAGTCAGGGAGAGAAGCATGATCTCTTTTACCATGGGAGTCAGTGTGATCCCCTGAACACAGTCATATGTCATTTAAGGATAAGGATACTACTGAGAATTGTGTCTTTAGGCAATGTTGTCATTGTGTGAATATCACAAAGTATAATTACACAACCCTAAATTGTATAACCTAATACACACTAAGCTATATACCTTTTGAATGCAATGTCCCTTATGTGGCCCATTATTGACAGAAATGTTAAGCAATGCCTGACTGTAGTTAAGATGGTTGGACACAAGAGGAGATGTCCCCTTTCAACCAGTCTCAGACAAAGAAAAGGCTCATCAAAGGGACCTGGCCATACAGCACTGGAATAAGGAAGATAATGGCAGTAGCTTCTCCTTATGTAGCTTAAGTCAAGTTCAGACATTAACATATTTGGTAGGATTGTCCCTGTGGTAAGCAGGCAATAATTTCTGCCCTCAGCTAAACGTTAGAGTTATTAAATCCTGCATAGAAACAGTAGTGTGGAATAGTCACTATCAGAACCTTTTAGGACACGCCAGGTATCTTTCCATTTATAATAGTTCAAAGGCAATTATTTATTGTTTTGCCATAAAGCAACCAGAATTCTCAGTTCTGTTGACATTGGAAAGACCGTAATGCTATGATTCCAATCCTGCGAACTGAGGAACACAAGTCTCCCTGTGTGTCATTTAGAACTTGGCAGGCAGTCATGTTCATCTACACTAGGCATTACTTCCCTGGACCCTCTCTGATGCAGATGGAGAATGTGGCGTGATTTATACCTGGTGAACCGAGTTTGACCTTCTCAAATGGCTGCATGGTGCAGGCCTGCCAGGTTCCTAATTAACATCCTCCTATTTGTATGACTATACATCCTGAGAAGCAACTTTGACATAACAACTCAAGTTATTCTAGTCATAACACTTCAATATAAAGATAATATATTTTAAGTAACAAAATTTGAGAATAAATGCATCCTTGATATTTTTTCTTTTCTCTGGGTCCTATGAGCGAAACAAGTGGAAATTCTTTAATTAGTCTACTATAGCATTAAGACATGCAATTCATTTTAGATAGAAACCATTTGGGAAAATTTAAAAGAATATCTTCTTAATTGAAAACTTTCAAGATAGAATCAGATTTCCCTCTCTTATCCATAGTCAATTTTTCATAAATTTTTAAGTTTGCCTCATTATAGCTTAGGACATTGAAGGAAAGAAGAAAATTCAGTCGAAATTAAGTGTTTTTAAAGAAATGAGTACCCCAGCTGCCTGGATGTGGGAGTACCTAGTGTTGAAAATTACAGAGACTTTTACTCTCTCTTTGTCATCATCATAGTAATAATCACAATTTATGATCATATACTGATAGAGAATTTACCAAGAGCTCTTATGCTCCATTCATACACAGAGTAGATGCCTTCCTTTTTCTTTTCTGTCATAATCGATAGGAATTGGTTAAAAATAGCAACACAGAGTAAAAATATACCAACATATGGAAATGGGTAAGTTTGTTTGTTTTGTTTTCTTAAATTACAGTTTACAAGCATTTCAGATTCACCACACATATACTCACATTTGTTAGCTGTTATTACAGTAGCTATTATGCTAATGGATAAACAGATGGGAACATAACACGGGGCTTTCTCCAACCTGCTTTCTTGGGTTGTTCCTTCTGTGGTTCTTGCTATGCTGAGTTTAAGCAAGAAGAATGCAGACAACTATTTATTTCACCGATACTGGGGAAACAGCTAATATTTACTGCGTGCCTAGTGTATAGCAAACACTGTCCCGTTCTATTTGCTATCTAATTACATCTTCACAGCAGTGTGGAGAGAGAGTCGTTTTCTCCATGTTATCCTGAAGAAAACTGAGTCATAGAGGTTACCTAGTTCAGGGAAGGCTACCCAGGTATCCGCAGTGGCAGCAGTTCCCAAATCCAAATATGCTTGACTCCATGCTCATTCTACTGCTTGCTAAACATTACTTTTTTATAAAGTACCCCTGAAGGCAGAGGAGAATGAATATACCCCCCTAGGGAGTCTGAGGGTGTAGTTCAAAGGGAATCACAGCAAGTGTGAAATTTCTTTGAAGTTTCATCTTTTATCTTTAACACACATACAGTCTACTCCATAATATAGCTATATTTGTTTTACTATAAAATATGCTTGTTTTCCCAAATCTTTAAGTGAAACTCAAGCCCCAGAAATATGCATTGTGCTTATCCTGTGACTTCTAAATCCCTCCTGGGTATCCTGGTGTAAGAAGCACAGACATTCAGTGACTTCTATGAATTGAAACATGCAATTCTAACCCTATTGATCTGAATGTAAAATCTCAATTTCCCACAGTGGTTCTTCAGAGGAAGCCAATTCTTTAAGCACCGGGTCTAAGCTTCCACAGCACCCTTCGCTTCCCTTTGTAAGGCATTCATCATGTTTATAATTACTTCTTCAATATCTGTCTGCCCCATGAGACCATACATTTCATGAAATGAGAATTCTATGTGTTGGTTACTTCTTTATCCTTAGCATCTAACCCAGCACCTAGGAAACAGTAACACCAAATACTTTTTTGTTAAATAAATATCTCTTGCATTTTATATGCAAAGTATTTTCATGTAAAGTCAGAGTAAGAGATAAGATAGAGGAGATAAACCTTATTACCTCACTGCAGGGCTCCTGCAAATGATGTTGAGTTATACGATGAAAGTTCAAGAGCTTTAACTCTGCTCACAGGACTGATTTATTCAGTGTTCCTAGAAAGGAAATACAAAAATCAAAAGGTAGCCAAACAGACGATAAACTCCTCATGTTTCTGATGCCCTCATCTGGAAATTGTCTATGACTAGACGTCAGGGTTTCAAAGTCACAGGCGATCATTCCTTGGATGCATAATGTATATAGTTCATAGTGTAGTTCATAGTTCATAGTTCATAGTGTAGTATGTAGTTCATACAGTGTATAGGTAGGTGCTGGCTTGCCAAGAATCTCTAGAATTGTTGTCTACTAAAATGGTTTAGCAAATAAATTGTGGGCTCAGGCAGTACTAATCAGATCAGGTTGTTTTGCTTTTCCTTTTCTGCAATGGCAAGCATATTCCTGTGCAGAGATTTCAGAATAGTTGAGGGTGGACCCTGTTAAGAAGAAGTTCGCTGAATCTAAAACACCATGATGGTCATATTATGCCATGCCATCAGGTAAGTTGTCTCTGAAAAATCTTTGTACTTTTCCCTGATAATTTAGAAGCTCTCTTTTCTTAGCTCCATTAGGACTTTGTAGAAACTCTATGAATGTATTCAACAATACTTCTTTAAGGCTTTTTATACCACTTGTAACTCTTTTAGTGAAGATTACCTTTGACAGGTACTTTATTTTTGTCAGAGTAGTTTCCATAGCCTAGAGATTGGCACATGGAAATTGTTCAGTGAATGCTCTTTGACTAACTGAATGGAAGAGTTATGTCACAATTTTTCTCGGACTGTCTGGTTCTCAGTCAGATTTTGGGAGTGGATAGAAATGTCCAATTGTCTTAAATAAACACACAAATGAATTAACTCATTAAATAATAGCAACTTAGGTGACTTCAGCTACCAAAAGGGTTTGCTGCTTGGATACTCCAAATATTCACGTTCATGATTCTTGGAATTGGTAGTACTTTTCAAGATTGTATCTTCTTGGCAAAAAGTAATCTGTCTGCTGAAGCTCAGAAATGATATGAGACCTAGTCTATGCAGAGAAAAAGAAGCCAAAGGAAATGTAAGCTGGCATTAGTTGTTGATTCTGCTGAAATGCCAACTCTGAAAGCTGTGAAAGATGATGCTCTTGGAAGGTGTAGGAAGAGAGAGTTGGGCCAGGCGTAAGCGTAGAAGAAAAGATGGCTGCTACAGGTTATGGACACACTTCTGGTTGGGGGAGCTGCTATTGTTTCCTGGTACATTAAATATGGTGCCAGCACAGTAATGATCCTCTGAATCTGACCCCCATGAAATATTCTGTTTCTCATGGTGCCTATGGGTAGTATATGGGAATGAAAAGACTTTCTATGAAAGTGGTTGATAAAAAAAACAATTGCAGGATAAACAGCTTGCCTGACATTTCCCTCTACATCCTATTTTCCCGATGGATCATAACCTATGAAGAGTTCATCCTCCATACTGCTTCTTTCTATACACTGAAAGGTACATTTAAGACCAGAGGATTTCCCTGGGAGACAGATTTTGGAAACTAAGAGCTCTCTGTGTTGGACCTCATCCTCACTCATCTCACTAAACTTAGCTGTGTTCATAGATGATGACTTGCCTTAGGTCCTTTCCCATTGCACAGGTTAAAACAAAGCTAACTGTGGAAGAAAATAAAGAGAAAATAAAATGAGTCCTGAAGAATTATGCTATTGTAAAAGAAAAACAAAGACTGAACATATGTATACTTTCTTAAAGTAGAATAAGCATACATTTTAAAGCAGAACTATTGGAGCAGGTAGACAAAAATTAAAAAAAAGAATATGACACATGCATTAAAGAATACAAGGGATGTTATTCATCAAGCAAATGAAAAAAACAATAAAAAATAAATAGCTTCAAGTAGTATGTAAGTACACTACAAGTGCTGGTGTAGAGAAACTAATAGATACAAATTTTGAAAGAATTTGAAAAGGAATTTGTGAGTGGAAGATCAGAAGGCAGCAGGAAAGGACAAACAGAAGCTCTGAGATCAGTGGGGAGGTAGAAGTGGCAGTACCAATATCAGAATAACAGACTTTTAAGGAGAGAAAAATAAAAGGAAGAGAAGAAAATAGTTGGAAAATATTGGAGATACACTGAAAAGTAACAAGATGAAAAAATTAGATTGGAAGAGCTGGAATTCTTGGTGGGAAAGACAAAGGAGAAATACCTAATGTAGATACATGCAAATAGTTTTTAGGACTATCAAATTCTGACAAAAATCTAACAGCTGTCAAGGAGAAAAAACAGATTACCTACAGAAGAAGAAGCACTACATTTAATCATATTTATGAATAGAAAAAAAACAGAAAATAATGGAGCAACAAGTTTTAATTTTTGAAGGAAATGAACCTATGAAAGAAATTTATAACAGTAAAATTGTTATTCCATAATGAAGGCACAAAATAAATTCTTAAGCATGTAAGACCTTGTCCACTTTGCCAAAGAACCAAATCAAAATACTTTCAAGGGAAATTCTCCTTAAGAAAAAGAGTCCAGGAAATGCTTCAGAAGTACATGAAGTGAAGGTAGTACAAATTCTTGCTAATTAAAATTCTATATAATAGCAATATTAATAGCAAAGAGGAGACCAAACTGACATAATCTTATGCAGAAGTACTTATTTTGTTAGGAGAAAATTATAGTTATTAATAGGTTTAAGAAATAAATAGATTTGGGATGTCCTGGTTCTTTAAGTGACTGAGATGCTGGTTTTTGGACCACATACAGCCCAGGCCTGGGTGATAAATCAAAAGTGATCAACTGAATAAATAAGATGTTTCTTCATTCTCTTCCTTCTACCCTTCCTTAAATGTTCCTTCTTTCCTTCCTTCCTCCCTCCCTCCCTTTCTTCCTTCCTTCTTTCCTCTCTTAAAAAAACAGAAAGAAATTGGGTTAAATGATTATAAATCTAGATATTAAAAGCAATTATTAAAGTAAAAAAGTTGGAATGTGTAATTTTAAGCAAGCAGAAGAATACTAAAAAAATGATCAAAAATCATAAATGAGGAAAAGGAAATCAAAGAACCATAAATTAATAATATAAAGTAAGATAATAGCAAGAATTTTATATAACTATAGATATAGGAAATTAAATTTATTGACACTATTTCTTAATGACAGAAGTTATCAGATTGGGTATAAAGAATAACCATTGGTATGTATATAAAAAAGGACATACAGCAAAAAAATACAGAAAACTTTGTGTTTGTTTTCTATTGCTTCATAACAAATGTAATGGCTTAAAACTACACACACTTATTACTTCAGTTTCTGTGGGTCAGGAACCTGGGTAGGGTTTAATGGAGTTCACTATGAGCCTACTGAGATATTTGAACAGGAAAAAAAATCACCTTCCCAGGCAATTCACGTTGTTTGTTGAACAGTAGTGTCAATATTGGTGCTGGCTTCTTACTACCTGTATCTGGAGACTCTCCTCAGGTCATAGAAGTCACCCACAGTCCCCTTTATAGGCACATTACAGCATAACTGCTGGCTTATTGAATGCCCGCAGGAAAATCTCTCTTTAGTCTGAGGCTTATAAACGGAATGAGAAGAGTGACATCGCCTACTTCTGCCATATTCTATTAAATAGAAACATCAATTTCCACCCACATCCAAGGGGAGAGGATCACACAAGTTTGAGGGTCATAGGGGGCCACTCTCCATTGTTTGTCACACCTGGAAATAAATTAAAAATACATTAAGTCACCAAAAAAGCTATTGTATAGTTTGTTCTATTCATCAATAAAGGTAATAAAAATAAAGACAAAGGGTAGACTGGTGACACCAAACATTTAAAAAGTGGATTTCAATAGAACCAGAGCAGAGACACATATGCTAACTTAATATGATTAAGGAGTTTACTGATTTTTATCCAGAAGGGGAATTGGAAGCAAAACCTAAACCCCGAATATGTAATTTTCTGTCAGCTAAATATATAATCAAGTTTTCCAAGGTTGTTTAGTGAACTATATATAATTCAAATTTCAGAATGTGGGCTTGTTCAGTTGTTCTCACTTAACATTTTTGTTTTTTAGTCAAACATGTTCTGGGTGGTGTTAGAAGTAAGTTTAAACTTCCACTTGTAGAATAGAGTGTGGATTTTACAGTAGGCAGATGCTTTGGGGACCCTGGAGGGACTTTCTCTCTGGAGCTGTCCACATAATTCCATTCCCTGAAGACTTGTCTAGATCTTCAAAGTGTATCTCCTTGTTCCTTGAAGTCATTTCAGCAAGGCCTTCACTCCACAACTGCAGACAAACTGCTCTGGGCCAAATTGCCAACAGCAGTCTCCACTTTGTAAGTACCTCCGTATGCCACTTGCTAGACCCGGCCTTAGTGTTTAACGTCCTTGATAACTCCTTTCTCCTAGAAAGGAGAGTTTATGACTCTGGTGACTTTCTCCCAATTACTTCACTGGCTAGTCCTTCTCAATCTCTTTTGCTGGATCCTCCTCTCAGCAGACACCCTGTCAACGTGCCACCGAGGGTTTTCTCACTGGACCTTTCTTTATCTAACACTTCACTACCTTCCTTGGTGATCTCATTCCACTAGACATGCCAGTGACTCCAAAATTTAGGTCTCAAGACTCCAATAGTGGTCTCATTCTCTAATTCACATTGCATATGTCATCAGTACTCATCATTCATTGTCCTGCTGCCCTCTTTGCTTTATGTTGTCCCCTCCATCTGGAGTGCTTAACCATTTCTCTTACTCATGGATAGGACTTCTCCCCACAGTCGCTCTGTAATGTCTGTCAGCCTCTCTCTCGCTGCCTTCGATGACTTGTTATGGACTGAAACATGTCTGCCCAAAACATACTTGTTCAAATGCTAAGCCCCAGTGGGGATTCATTTGGTGATAGGGCTTATACGGAGGTAATAAAGATTAAAATAATTAAAAATAAATTTAAAATAAATTTTAAAAAAATTAAAAATAATGTCATGGGGGTGGGACCCTAATATGATAAGACTGGTGTCCTTCACCACAATTTTCTTTCTCTCTCCTTCCACCTTGTGAGAACACAGTGAAAATGTAACCTGTCAATCAGGAGAAGCACTCTCATCAGAAACCAAACTCTGCTGGAGCAGTAACCTTGGAATTTCCAAACTCCATGAATGTGAGAATATAAATTTTTGTGGTTTAATCCACCCAATCTAAGGTATCTTGCTATGGCCTTTCCAGTGGAAAAATTCCTATTTTTCTAAGGATTTGATATCATCTTTTGTTTCACTCTATCATAGTCCAGAAAATAACTTTTTATAATTGTTTCTTTTCTCTCCAACAAAGTTGTGAAATATTTAAGTGCAGAAATCATTTTATACATTTTGGCTTCCCTTCAATCAGGCAATGCATAGTAGATGTAAAGAAGTAATTTTGCAATTGAATTGAATTAAAAAGTAGACCTGGGAGAGAGATGTTTTGTGTAAATTTAGGTCTGACTTAATTCTTTTCCAGATAGAAAGTGAGCCAGTTTCTATTTAAAAGTCAGCCTTAGAAAACCAATGACCAATTTCCTCATTTTTTTATTTACTTATCATTTCAATGAATTCACATTTAAGACTCGAGTTTTGAGCTGAAAAGAATGGAAAGGCAATTATAAGGTAAAGAGTAAGTTAATTCCCATGAAAGATCTAATTTTGAATATTGAGCTCTCCTGGAAGTAAGGGATTCAAATTCTGCCCTTGCATAGCAGAATCAAGCATTCATTTATTCTGTTATTCATTAATTCAACAGGCCTGTACCATGTCCTAAACAATGAGCTAAATATTGAGAGTGCATTGAACAAAACAGACAGCACCTACTCTCATGCAACTTTCCTTATTTGATCTAAGCTCATATTTATCTTTTATTTTGTTCATGCAAATAATGGATAATACTCAACAATATTTGTGTTCTTAGTAAAATTGCTGCTAAAATGCTTTTATGACGATAGTCAACCTGAATTTTAGTTATTCCTTACAGTCTTACAATCAGTTTAAGGTGAGAAGCAACCGCAAGTACTGGTATGAAGACACAATGGCTGCCTTCCTGAATAGAGATGTAGTTTTGATTTTGGTCTTGCCACTGCATGTCACAGTGACTGCCACACAGGCAGCGTTGAGGAAACTTGTGTTGAAATGAACTGCCATCCTATTTCTTCTAGCTAGAGAATATACATTCCATTTATGTAACAGTGATGGAAATTTATTACATACAAATTGGAAAGAAACAGTTTTCAGACAGTCCTGTACTTTATACCTAGGGAAAAGTGCCCATCAAGACCAATATTTTAGAATCAAGTTGAAACTTTTTCAAAGAGGTCAGTTACTTAGTGTGACTTCCACTCCTGTTTATGGGAGGTAATGAGGGCTCCTGTTAATCTTGTTTATACCTGTCAGTGTATATAATAACTATTTATGGAGTGACTAGTTAGTGATTTTTGCTAGGTGAGTTTTCAATATCAGAGCTATTTAATTAAAGACCTTTGACACTCAACAGACTTCAAACTAACTTCTGATGTTTCAAGACTGAAATCTCTTGACTTTTCGGGAATCTTTCATTTCTTTCTCATGCTATCTCCACACTCCTCTAAGTCACCATCCCTCTACCACAGACTAATGAGAAAACTTTTGCTTGCTTTTCATTCATCTTCAACAACACAGTGGAAATTAGTTTCTAAATAGGAGAATGTGATCTGGATATGCAATGACATCACATAAGGACTTATACTAAATGAAAAATAAAATCCCCGATCCCTAGCATCCATCACGAGTTGGAGTTTGGCCTCAGTCTCTCTACTTATTACCCTACACCAAGATTTTTCCTTTACCTTTAAATTTTCAATCTCTACTTCTCAGGGACTTTGTAAACTTCCTTTCCTTTCTATAGAACTTCATCTTCCAGGGTATGCCAAGCGAACCCCTATTCAGCCTTTAATTTCAACTTGAATATAATTTGTTCCATAGTACTTTCCCTGACTGCCCCTCACCTCCAAATCTAAACTAGGTCTTGTTATAATGCTCTCAAAACACCACTATGTTACCTTAATAAAACTTCTCTGATTGCAATTATAAAATTTTCAAATGTCTTTGAAATTTGTCTGACCTTCTTAGATGTGTGAGTCATAGCTCCAGTTTCTAGTATAAAACTATTCTTTAGAGAAAGTTGCATATTTGGTGTATGAATGAAGCCGCAAGAATGGTTGGCACAAAAAATAAAAATTACATCCATGGGATAGATGAGCATTGAAAGTGTCTATAGAATATGACAATTGCCAAGAGAAAAGAGGATGCTTACATATGTTACAGCAACTAAACTAATTATAGATACAAACATGCTGATTAATCAGAAGAATCTTAACAATTCTGCTTTAAATTTGTATATGATGACAATTTTAAATAAAAAGCCTCTTTGAATACAAATGAAATGCATAATCGTAGATTATATTTATTTAGAGCTTACTGTACTGAGTCATTTGCATTCATTATTGCAGAAAATCCTTTCAAAGACCCTGTGAGATAAGTTCTATCTGACATATAAAGATAGTAAGAACTTAAGTGGCCAACATGATTTTGAAAACCTAGCATCCTAATTCCAAAGCAAGTGGAGACACCATGATATTATGCTAATTGTAACATATAGAAAGCTACAATTTAATAATTCCTTCATTTATTAGTTGCATGAGTGTTTTTTTGAGTATCCGCTGTAACACTTCTTTAGATCATGATGATTTAGCTGTAATAAAAAAATGTATATCCTGATCTTAAAATGCATAAATTCTAATAGGGAAGGACACAATAAACTGATAAACAAGCAAATAACTTAATTTCACATAATGATCTTTATAAACAAAATGCAACAGGGATTTTCCAGTATCTGACTGGAATGGAGACATCAAGTGCTGATTGGATGATTAGGGTGGTTGGATGGAAGTAGGGAACTCAGAGAAGGCCTTTGAGCAGAGACTGACACAAAGGACCATTCAAGTAAAGGTAAAGCATGAGGTGGAGTTCACAGAAATTCTGGCAAAGGCATAAAGAAAGGGAATTCAGAATCATGAAAGAATACCAGAAGAAGAATGTGCCAGGGAACATGCCTAAGAAACTTGGTCATAGAACTTTGCAAAAACAAACCGAATGATGCTTTTAATTTTTTGTTTCAAGTATGGATTACATTCCAAATTTGACAGGAAGAAAACCCAGTTTATGGGAGAAAAGTCACAGTACTTGGTTTCAACTTTAACTTCATTTTTTGGTGATACAGTTTCCACTGGCAAGATTGTGTTGTATCGTGATTTAAAAAATATTGAAGATGGTTATATCAACATTCCACTTGAAGAGAAGTGAAATTGGCTATGGACTGATAGTTTCTAGAATCTTGGTCATTCATGCCTAGAAAGACTTTTCCTGGGAAAGACAAATCTTTGGAATCCTGAAAACAGCCTGAGGATTGTGTTGAAAAATGTTAATGGCAGACAATATTACAGATAGTATGAAAAGTAAATGAGCATTAAAATGTAAATAAATAATGAAATAACTCCATTTTGAACAAAATTGCTATTTCCTTCTCATGTGTAATTCTGCATTGATAAAAGTCCTGTGACTGTTGAATTTTTGTCCTAAATTTTATTTGCTCTCCCGTCATAGAAACGCCCATTGATTGGAATATTTTTGTAGTCTATAATAAAAGATAAATGTTCTACCATGGGAGGGAAAAAAACTTTCACTTTAAAAAGGACAGAAAAAGGTAGTCTCCAGATTTCTTATCTTACATTTTCTTTCGGTTAATGAAAAAAAAATGACAAATTCCCCATGAATTTATGAAACAGCTAAAAGTGGAAAGCAACATTAGCTAATGTAGTAAAATATAATCTATGATTAATTATTGAGCACATATTCCTGAATTAGGCCCTACTGGAGGTTAGGGACGTGAGCAACTTCACTGAGGGAGAAAATTGAATTTACCAGGCATAGCCCCCTCCGGTGTCATGACTCAAAGTTGACTATAATAATAATATAATAGCCATCATTTATTAAGTGCATACTATGTGTCTAGCACTGTAATGTGATTTACATATATTATCACATTTATTCTTGGTAGGAGTCCCTTAAAGGCAATATTATTATCTTTAGTTGGTAGATGAAGAAACGGGCTTACCCAGGTCAGGTCATGTACCCATGACCTCACCCCTGGTAAGTTGCATGATTGAATTCAAACCCAAGCTGTGTAATTTGATAGCCTAAGCACCCAATCACTTTATTTATTGCACCTTTTCTTTTATTGAATTTCTGCCTATTTGTAATGCAACTGACCCTGGACTACGACAATGATTGATCTTGCATATTCTTGAATTTCAATATTTTTTATCATTTTGAGGAGAAAACCTTGCCTGGCTCTTTACATAATAATGATGTAATGATTGTCAATATGTCACTTCTTTCGAAACTAAGTTTCCTGATGTGGAATACTAGGTTCACTGGTCATTTGTTCTATCACCTTGGGCCAAATAGCTATACCCACCAATGCTCAGTTTTCTTACTTTCAAAAAAGATAGAATATAGTATCTATATCATGGGCTTGTGGTGAAAGGAGAAAATACATTTCACTGAAACCTCTTGTAATATTTCCTTGTACACATGTGCTTCTATAAATGGTAGCTATTTGTATAACTTATTGATGCAATTTTATTAATGGTTTAAAATCTTAATAAAGTATTTCAAGTATTAGTGTGAAATTTCTGGAATTTTAGTAGAGATACTATTAATAAAAATTGCCTTAATTCATACTAGTAGAATTATTCATTGTTTCTGATGCTTCTTTTTTCCATTTTTTATTTCTTTCCTGTAAATTTAGCTTCTGCCTTTTTCACTATAAAGTACTTCCCTTGAAGCAAGTCTCTCAGTATGTCTCTCTCTCTCTCCCATGAGTTGCAATGATGAAATATAATTGAGGGCTATATATGTCTGCCTTCTCAACACAAATTAGTAGACTGATTCTCTTAGCATAAAGATAATGTATTTTCATGTCTTTTAACAGGATAGTATTCAGCAAATAAATATGATCCTCTCTGGTCACTCTTCCTTTATAAAGCTTTCTATCAAAAACATTAACAAACTGGAGTGCCCTAGAGGCAAAATACTTATTTATATAGATGAAAAACGTGGCATCTTATTTTATGGAAACAGAATCTTGGAAAGTTTAACAGCAAGAAGGAAATACTGTGAATATTTAAAGTGTTGTTACAGGGAAGGAGGATCAATTAGATTTTTCAGTGGTTCCACAGTGCAATCTCAGGAGAAAGGTACAGACAGTACAAGGGTAGCATTTTCAGATCCATGTTGCACAAGTTTCCTGACACTGAAACTTGCGTTACTGTGTGGATTGGACATGTCTGTGGAAAAGTCACCTCATGGAAATGCTTAATATAACGAAGTTCTTCAAAAAGAGGCATTATGTTTTTCTGTAGGAGTTATATAAGAGACTTTAGCATCTAACTACAGACTTAACTATACCAGTACTTCTTAAATTTGGGACTAATGTCACTGTACACAAAAAAATGGGAAATGGCATTATCAAAAAAGAAAGTAACAGACACATATCTCTGGTGACTATTAATGCAAAAATCTTCATCAAAATACTAGTAAACCTAATTCAACAAATCATGCGCCACAATCAAGCGGTATTTATTCCAGTGATGCAGCAATGGTTCAATGTACACAAGTCAATAAATGTGACATACTACATCAACAAAAGGAAGGACAAACCCATATTATTGTCTCAATAAACACAGAAAGAGTATTTTATAAGATTAAATGCCCCTTTGTGTTGAAACTTTCCAAAAAAAATTGGTAAAGACATAAATGGTCTATGTATGACAAGCTCACTATTACCATCATTCTCAACGGAGAGGAATGGAAAAATTCTCCTCTAAGATCAGGAACAAACCAAGGATGCCTTCTCTCCACACTGTTATTTAATATAGTGTTGGAAATCCTGTTCAGTGCAATGAGACAAGAAAAGACATAAAATGCATCTAAATTTGAAAGGAAGAAGAGAAGCTATCACTATTTTCAGATGACATGAAAATATACGGAAAAATACTCCAAAGACGCCAGCAAAAAGCTTCTAAAGATAATAAGTATGTTAAAGTGTCAGGATATAAAATTAATATTCAGAATTCTGTTCTATTTTTATATGTAAGTAAAAAACTGGTGAGGATGAAAAGAAAAGGGAATTTTCACTGTTGGTGGGAGTGGAAAAGGTGCAACCATTATGGAAAACAGTATAGAAATTCCTCAAAAAATTGAAAATGGTCAACCTATGTGATCCAATTATTCCTGTGCTGAGTATATACCTTAAAAATGCAGCAACAATAATTCACAGAGATATATGCACCCCATGTTTATTGAAGCATTATTTACAATTGTCAAAAGCTGGAAACAACCTAAATGTCCATTGGTAGATGAGTGGATAAAGAAGATGAAGTATATATACTCAATGAAATACTACTCATCTCTCTAAAAGATGAAATCCTGCTATTTGCAGCAACCTGGTTGAAACTAGAGGGAATTATGCTTAGTGAAATAAGTCAGTAGAAGAAAAACAGTGAAGGTATGCTATCACTCATATTTGGTATATGGACATACCAATCAATTGAATCAATTAAATCAAACAATAATAGATTTTTAGTCAACAAAAGCAAATCAGTGGTTGCAGGAAGAGAAGGATGAGTAGGCAAATAAACTGGGTAAAGGAGATTAACTGAATATTGAAGAAGAAACTAAAATAGTGGTGAACTTAATGTTTTATATGTAGATGTGGATTTGCTATGATGCATGAGCCTGTATATTTTATAATACAATGTTCCTTCAACAAAATTAATTTAAAGCATAAAAAAATGATAAAGTATTAATTATTCTTTCCAGACTCATAATCCAACTATTCTCAGCATGGATTTACAATGCAACACTTTTATTTCTGTTCTGTATACATTATATTACAGAAGATGAGTATTCTATTTTAAAGAATATTCTTTAAAGAATATTCTTAATATTCTTTAAGATTATATTCTTTTTTTAGTTGTGTAATGTTATTATTTTGTGATGATTAAAATTGTGCTATAAAATTTCTCAGGGCTAAACCTTGACCAAGTGTTCTAACAGCTGGAAAATTTGGATTGGGAACAATTATGCATCTTTCTGACCCTCAATATTCTCAACTGTTAAGTGGCTAGAATAATACTAACCATATAGACTGTTCTAAAGTTGGAAAGAGATGATGCCCATTAGATGTTCTGTGAGTTGCTTATGTTCTTATTTAGTGTCTGTCTCTCAAGTAAAAATGCTTGCTTTTAAGAAATCATATTTTTTTATTAATTTTATTAAAGGAACATTGAATTATAACATCCAATAGATTTAAGTTGTGCATTATCATAGATCAACATCTATATAATCTATCATGCTCACCACCACCATTTCAGTTCTTCCTTCACTATACAGTTGAGTAGAGAGGTTTCTAGTTTATTAATTTAAATGTAGTATAATGTATACACTCATATATTTAATTATTCAAAAGATCTGAAAGACTCTATCTCTCTCATCAGCTACCACCAATTTATCTTCACTGAAGATACCCATTGTTTTCCTCATATACTTTTCAAAATATTTTATGCAAATATAAGAAAATACATAAATAGTAATAGATATTTTACATCTTCTCTTTGCACAACTGGTTGCATACAATACTCACTATTCTATAATTCCTTTTGAAAGTAATATACGTATAATATTCACTATTCAATAATTTATTCTTAAAATCATATATATTGCTTGTCATTTTAAAGCAGGATATGAACAATGATGTACAGCTTAAAACTTTATCTTATGATGTAATGTTCCTTCAATAAAATTATCTTCTGAAAAAGAATATAAATATATTTACTATGGTTTTATGTATGTATTGCATTCTATTGATACCAAATTATATTAGTTTTTTAATTAGCCCCTTGGGTCTTTAAGTTGCTTTCAATATCAATGTACTTGAATGATACATAAAATCAGTGTCCAGTGATCAGCCTTGTATATAAGTTACTTCATACATATGTGATCTCTGTAAAAAAAATTCTAGAAGTACAGTTCCTGGATAAACATGTGCTGGTGCTTATAATTTTTGTAGGTATTGCTATGTTATCTGTAGATTTCATACTAATGAAAACTCCTAACAATACAGCAAGTTCCTGTTACTTCTATCCTTCACTGGTACGTTATATCCTGCATGCTGCCTATGCAGGAGTGAAAAATGAAATCTCAGCGCACATTTAACTTGGAGGTCCTTCCTGAATGAAATTTGAATGCATTTTGTTTTCATTATGTATGTGGTAGGCAAAATTCTAAAAATGTACCCCTAAAATTCTCCATGTTATAAAGATAGTTCAATCAAATTTTAATTAAATACTTTTGTGATATAATATTTTTGACACCAGGAAAAGAAAAATGAGATATGAAATTTTATATCTTTCAAATATAAGGTAATTGATAACCAATCAAATGGAGCTATGAAGAAACTAGACATTAAGGAATATCATCCTCAAGGAAACCTTCTAGGAATCTGCTGGAGAATGAGTCACTATCAAGTGACTAGACATATTTCATCATAAAGTCTATGGGGGTACAAGTTGAATACATTTATTTGTGTAATTGATACCAAAAGATACACAAATATATAATATAATATGCATCAGGAGTAAAAGATACTCCAAAGCTAGAAAAAATATAAGGAAGTGAATGAATGGAATGCAGAATTAGTTCCCTGATATTTTCATAGTTATTAATAGGGAGTATAATAGTATAACTTGAAATGCACAAATTAAGTAGAAGTTAATTATATTTCATAATAAAGAAATCAAAACTGAATTTATAGCAGTAATTGAAATAGGAGAATAAAAAAGAAGAAAGAAGAAAGTTAACAAAGTTGATATATTACCTACTATAATATTACTAATAGTAAAAACTAAGTTTTTCTATGAGTGAAATCATAGTGTCTTTCTCTAGACTATTTCTGTTATAAACTTTAAATAAAACAAAAATAAGTTTTTAGATTCTAAGACCAAGTTAGTGACTAGCAGAGGGAAAAGAGAGAACAAGTGTGGGAAAAATTGGTAAAAAGAGTCAGTTATATAATGAAATATAGAATTGGACTTTTAGTGTTGAACTTAATGTAGTATATACAGATATTGATTTATGATGATGTACACCTGAAACTCATAATACAATGCTAATTCCACAAATATTATTCAAAAACAGTTTACCAAAGGAAAAGAAGACAAAAGACATTTTATAGATATAGATATAGATATATGATTATTAGCATAAAGGTAACGACTAGAACAAAGTCTATACCTTATAAACATCAAAGAAATAACAAAACCATAGATAAATGAAGTTTCAAAGTTAAAGACATTGAAATGATATGAAACAGTGCTGTAACTAAAACTAAATATCAGTCATATCATAAAGTTAGTTTGTCATGCAATAAAAAAGTATTTCTCATTTGACTAACAAAGTCCAATTCAATTTTATCTAGAGCAATACATTTAAAGAAACTAGATTGTTGAAATGAAGAGGACTGGCAAGAAATAACTGACAAATATAAGTAGAAAGAAAACGTGAGTCATGATATTAGGAAAAGATAAAATAGAATTCAGATCCAAAAGAGCAATTTTTCTTGAAATATTATGCCAATTGTATACATAGAATTAAGTTTTGGGTTTTTTTTTCAGAATTTTGAAGTCTTATTTGTGGAGAATTAAATTCCTATGAAGAAAGAAGAGTGATTAAAAGAAATCCCATGCAGTCATTGCTCAACTTTAGCAATTGTCAAAGTCCATCATTTTTGTTTTATTTGGATATCTGCCCACTCTCCTACTTCCACATAATTATTTATTTTCTTTGGTTGTCTACTTTTAGCTAAACATACGTACGTTTAAATTCACAAATCCTGATTACATGATTTTGACAAATGATTACAGTTCTTTAACCCACATCCCATCAAGATATAAATTGTCTTGTCATTCCAGAAAGTTCTCTTATATCTTTTTTAATCAGGTTCTCCTCTAACCCTTCCAAGGGAGAATAATTCTTTCAAATGCTGTTGTTTTTTTAATATAGTTATATTTATTTGCTCTAGGGCTTCACATAAATCTAATCCTATAGTGTGCATTTTGCTTTCAGGTTCTTTTACTCAACATATTGTCTGAGAAATTTCATTTATGATATAGGACATGTTAGCAGTTTGCTTCTTTTAGGTGGACTCATCATTCTGCTATATAAATATTCTGTGTATGGCCTTTGCTCTGTGAATAGATATTTTAATTGTTTCCAATTTTTATTATTAATAAATAAAGCTGATATGAATACTCTTTTACAAAAACATTCTTTTCATGGACATTTTGTTTTCTATTGGATAATACCTAGAAGTGGAATTACCAAAGGTGCTTATATGTTTATCTTTATAGGAAACTACCCAACCTATTCTAGAAGTGGGTAGATCATTACTGTTCTTATAGCAATGTATAAGATTCTGCTCACTCTGCATCTGTCAATATTGAAGCAACAAGTATTTTAATTTTAGTCATCCTAGAAAATGTATTGTGGCTGATGGAGATTTTAACTTATATTTTCCTGATAGCTAATCATTCTGAACACTTTTTCAATTGTGGATTTTCAAATATTTACATATTTGTTCTATGTGCAACTGTATTTTTTTCTTTAGTGCTCCAATCATGTATCTATCAGAACTTACAAATTCTTTATTTCTATTTCTATTTTTCATTCTACTTCTTTCCCAAGTCTACTAACTCATATTTTACATCTTCCTTTCGTGGGCATATTATCTTTGTGTCCTTATTTTTCAAGAAGAAATACTTCAATATCTCTTTCAATGATGGCAAAATACCTTTAATAATTTAGATTTAAATTTAAAATTTAAATAGTTTTAATTTTCATATATTCCATGAAAACAATTGTATTGTGAGTGTTTCATCTTTGTTTTTCTGCTACTCTTTTTTTATGCTGTAGCATACTTTTATCAATAATTTTGATTCATCCTTTGAGTACTGAAATTTGAAGTGTGTATTTTCCGTACTACTTACATTTATGAGAAGGAGAAACCAGAATTTGTCTGGGATTTTTGATAATAGTTTATTAACTCTAAATTTATCTTGAGTCAGTGGGGTTGGTAACTACAGTATTTTCACAAATACATATCTATCTATATATATTTGCACATATATCTTCACATAGAGGCATAGACATAATGTATATTCTCAAAAGAATGTATATATACATATACACACACATATACATTTTCTTTCTTTTGTGTTTACAGGGAAACATGCTATTAAGATTATGTCTTTCAAATATAGCATGTCATGCAGTCTCTCACTACTTCTTAAAGCAAAACGAATTTATTTGAGTTGCTATTATTGATGTGTACACTTACTCAGATGCTACAAACAGGTGATTAAATTTTTACTTCAGAAAGGTATTGCTATTCCGAGATCTGTTACTTATATATTTTCAGTCATATTCCTACTCCATTACTAATATTCTAGGAAATCCCTCCTACTTCAAAATTTAGAGCTCCTGCTGTCCTGGTTTTTGTGAAAGTGTATTTTATACTTTTGTTCCATTATCTCCTTTCTTCTTTGAATGATTCCTAAGGAAAAGGAGGGAGATGCTACATCTAAGTTGCTGTCTACAAGTTGGCAGTGGTATTATTTAAGACTTTTTTCCCCCACTAGATAAAAATCCTATATCTGTTTCTGATCTCCTCCCTAGTTGTCTTATTTTTTGAATTTCTTATTTATATGTTCCAATGTTGCTAGCTCATAAATTCAGAAGTCTAAAAAGCGCTGGGTAAGACAATCTACAGAAGTATTCTAGTTTTAATTTTTTTCAGTGGTGGGGACAATCTGTTTTCCTTCCCACCAGTAGTGGAGATAGAGGAATACAAGCTGCTATTTGTCATAACAAAGATGCTTTCTGGGGGCAGAGCCATGGTCTGGTAAAAAATTTCTTCTACTTGGCTCAGAAAGGCTCAAAGGCCTGGCAGAGTCTGTAGTCAAGAGACAGTATGCTATTGTTTGTCTGCCTTATCCCAGGCAGGAGTTTAGTTATATTTATTTGAAGTAGTAGAACAGAACTTCTTCACCAATGGCCACACCAGCTCCCAGAACTTTTCATTTATTCATTAGTTAATTAACTATGGATATTTTGGCAAAGTGAATAAGTGTGTGTGTGTTCAAGTGTGTGTGTGTGTGTGTGTGTGTGTGTGTGTGTGAGTGGTATGCATGTGTATAAGTAACTAGGGAGTCATTCTCCCTTTGATATTAGGCTTTGCAGGTTCACATAAAAGCATGAGTTATGCATTCTAGCAAATTCAATGTTTAAAAATCAGTATTTACAAGCTTCATTTGACAAAGGGATTTATTTGTGGGTGACCTCAAATAATGAACTTCTTCAGTGTATTTCAAATGAGTTGATTTATCCTTTCACAACCCCCAATTTTACAACCAAAATGGGCAGACTAACTGAAAAAACATCTCTCTAAAGAGGATATACAGGTAGCAAACAGGCACATGAAAAAATGTTCTTCCTCACTTCTTATTACAAAAATGCAAATCAAAACCACAATGAAATATCTCCTTACATTGATCAAAATGGTTGACAGAAAAAGACAAGAAACAAATGTTGGTGAGGGTGTGGAGGAAAACAAATATACTGTTGGTGAGAGTGCAGGGTGGTACAGCCACTTTGGAAGACATTGAGAAGGTTCCTCAAGAAAACTGAAAATAGAACTTCTCTATGATCCAGCCCAGCAATCCCACTTCTAGGTATCTTTCTGAAGAAAGTGAAAATAGTAACACAAAAAGTTGTTTGCACTGCTATATTCATTTCAGCACTATTTACAAAAGCTAAGACATGGAATCAATCTAGGTGTCCATTGATGGATGGATGGTTAAGGAAAATCTGGTATATCTACTCAATGTTAGACCACTCAGCCATAGAGGAAGTGAAGTCTTGTGATTTGTGAAACATGGTGGGGAATTAGAGGGTATTTTGCAGAGTAAAATAAGTCAAAACAAGAAAAGCAAATATTGGATTTTTATCCATGTATATAATAGGGAAAAAAACAACAACAATAGAAAGATAGGATAAAATTAGGATAAAGCTTCGGACCTTGACAGCAGGACTGAGGTTACCAGAAGGGAGAAGGGTAGGGCTTGATCATGTGGTAGAGGAGGTTTAAAAAGAGAAACCAAATGCTCCTAGTGTATCATATACTCATGTATCATGAAAAACTGAATATTTATGAAGAAAATTTGGGAAGGATTTCTTTATAAACATGTCTCCAATTTTCCTAATAAATAACAATGTACCTTTCTAGAGACCCGAATACTAATATCTGCTCTGCTGGGCATCTTTTTCACAATATCAAGGAAAAGAAAGGAAAAGAAAACTTTATTTGATGAGAATCTACTGTGTTCCCAGAATTTTTGTATATTTTATCTCGTTGATCCTCAATTAATACAGTGCAGAAAAGCATTCAGTTAGTATGTGTTTAAAGGCCACAATTATCTCAAAGTAAAAATGAAACTACTCATCTTCAAATGTGAGGTAAATCTAAGAATAGAGCAAAGGACTGCAGAAGATTTTGAGGGATGATTCAGATAAGGTGTCTATATATCCCAATTGTTTGCACTATGTCTTAAGCTAGTGTTATAAATACAATCATAATTTAACCAGGAGCATTTAATTTATTAAAGTCCCAGATTAACACAGAACCTCTAATAAGAACTGTACCATTCTTTTCTTCTTTGACAGTCCAGGACTGAGGCTGTTTTCTTTTCATCTTTAAATATTAGTCTATCCTTTGTAGGTTTTCTCCACTCAAGAACACTTAACGTCATGAGCAGTTTCAGATCTCCCCACTCATGTGGTATTCCTGATGACCAGCACATGAATATTTTAATTTTTCACTTCCAGCAGTGAAGGGGTGGATTTTTCTTTCTTAATGGTTTTGCAACCCATCTGTCTACCACTTTGTTCAGGTATCTCAGATATAATACAGGTTTCTTCTGGTCAAATGTGCATTTTATTTTGTTGTTTTGTCTGGTTTTTAATCAAGTCATCTCATTCTCATTGTAATATAAGCCATTTTTACTTTATTTACAATTTCTCACCTAAGCAATCACTCCTGATATCCAAGGGTAGGTTCAAGGTGACTGTGAACTTCTTTCATGTTTGCAAGTATTTAGGATCTTGTCTGGGGCGGGTGGGGCCACAGGGAGGGAGACAAGCCATGACTAATTTGTCTTAACACCAGCTCCCTAGAGAACAGTTTTACTAACATCCACTGCTGAGGCCTCTTAAACTTTTTAGGCTAATCTTCCAAAGGTTTAATTCAGTATTTGTTTCAATTTGACGAGCTATCCAAGCCTGTTTCCAATATACACCATTTTGTGGTTTAAGTTAGCCATTGTCTGCACTAATTACTTGCAAACAATCCATCTAAAATAATACATCCACTAATTCTTTTTTTAATTAATTGTATTCAGGGATCATTGTATCAAAGCATTATATAGGCTTACGGTGTACATCATTGTAAATCAACATCACCCACTAGTGCTTAATATGGCTCCCTATCCTGCTAAGTGAAGACTTACAGCAAAAAGGAAACTTTGCTGTTTATTACCTTCTCTTAATGCTCCCAGTCTAGGGTCAGTACTAAGTTCGATTCTATGACACATTTATCCTGGCCGTCATGGTATCTGTAGGAGAAGATTCCAAGCCTCAGATGGCAGCCTTGCTGGTGTTCTTTAATATCGTCCACAATTAGAAAGGACCTAGGGCAAGAGACAGTTGTAATCCCTCCCTATCTTTTCACCGGAGTGTCTGTTCTCTCAGGCTTTGCTGCTGCAGCTTAGATAGGAAGAAACACAGTGAAACTTTATTATTCCTTCTAAGTCTTTTCATTTCTTCCACAGGTTCATTATCAGGCATCCAAGAGGACCCTCCCTTTGGAGGAAGTTTTAGACCCTATTATTCAATTCTTTCCCAGTACCTTAAAAAAAAAAAATCAGCCACTTCATGATTATGCAATGTAGTAACTCTGAAGCATTAAGAAATATAATGATTCAGCCCAGTAAATAACACAACTCTTCCTCCTTTCTCTTCCTGCCTTTCTCTTCCTGCCTGTCTCCTTCTGCTCACCTTCATTTCTGCCTATAGCCTTCTTTGAAAAAAAAAATCACTTTTTCCCCACGCAAGAGTGTAGACCCACTTTAGAGTCTATACAATGATCTTTTCTCTCTCTAGCTCTCACCTCCACTTTCCTCTACACTAATGCCAACGTCAAGCACTTTTTTCCCCTATGGAGTTAAGATGGCCACAAGAAGCTCTAGGTTTGTATTCTCATAAAGACCGGCACGAAGGAGCAATTCTATAGTATCAGTAATTTAACCCAAATCTTGTGATTAAAACTATTATCTCAAGTAGGGTTCTATACCTAACTTTGAGTCAATCACTATCACTGCTAATAAAGAATATGCTGACTAGTGTATGTCACGTTGTCATCCAGGCAATGGAATTAATGTAATTTCAGTCCAAGTCACATGAGTTCTATGGGAGATATTGCCACCAAAAGAAGGGAAATAGATGCTAGGCAGGTTAAAAAAGTCATTCAAATAAATGGTGGTGGGGGAGAATAACTGGAGAAAATTCTTTGGGAGGGAAATGTTCTTGTACTAAGCTGAAATTCTGAGCATGTTTCTCTTTGAAAGCATTCTTTGTTATGTGGTTATCTTTTTAAATTAATAATATGTGTAAATATGTGTACACATTACATATACATATTATGCATTACATATATACACACATATGCATTATGTGTATAATATATATGCATATATTTAAGTATTAGTTTGTCTGATCTCCTCCAACTAGTAAGATTACATATATTTCTTAGGCTAGTGGTCAATTTTGTTCTTTTAATTATAATGTCATTTGCTAAGTGTGTTTTAAAAACATTCTAAAATATCATTTCGAGATTTGATAACATTTCTAGCCTTTACTTGATCTGGTATTGCATATGTTTACAAATAAGGTATACATCTAAATAAGTAACATGCAAAACACAGATATAGATACGTATATACACATATTATGTATATATGCACATGTGTATAGATGCACATTCTGCAAGTACATATAGCCAAATAAATCATATTATAAGGCAATTACTTGGGAGGAATATTTGCTATTTCCTTTCCATATGGGAAGTATTTGCAATCAGTTGCTTTTCTAAATCACTTTCTCAGTTCTGTCTAAACATTTTGTTTACTTGAGTTAGGTTAGGCAGATTTTTAGGAGTCCACAACCATTCATTTACTAACATGTCAAGAAAACCTGAGGTATTTTTAGGATCACCACTTCTAACCAACCAAACTATTTCTGCTTTTGTGTTGCTTATTTTTCCCAGGAATTAGAAAGTACATTTTTCCCCAGAGACAAGGGAAAATGGTTTCATTTCTTTTCTCCACTTCTGGGAAGTTATACTTGTCTCTTCTCTCTTCTCATAAAGCTAGAGAGCTTTTGAGCGACAAGCCTTCCTTCAAAGCTAATTTCCAAGTCTTTTCATAGGTGACTTTCCTTGAGAAGATTTGTAATCCCAGACCCAATCAGGCATTTTTATTCACTTCACAGAGGCAACAATCTTTAGTTCACTCTGAGCTCAGTTGGTGCTGACTGGAAACCAATAGACTAGGGATTTCTTGAGGACCTAACTCATCTCCTGGTGAGTACTTACTACTCAATTATGGAATCCTGGCTCTCAAGAGATTAACGATGAAGTGAAAGTCACAAGAGAAAAGGTGGCAGTCTTGTCATTTGACTGCCCTTCAAGTCATTTTTAGTCAGTTAAATTACCCTTAGAATCTATATTTAGAGAGTCTCAAAATTTTGTTTTCTGTTAAAGAATAGGTCATGCTAATACCTGACTCTGAATCAAGTGTAGTACTTTAAACATAAAGGTCTGTATAGCACCTCCCCATCCCCACCGGAACATAGACACAGTCTCATTTTGATTTATTTATTTTTTCCCAGCTCTAAGGAATCAAAAGAAGTAAAAGACAAACCGTTGCAAAGTCCCATGAAGGCACTCTCAGAGTTGATGGCTATTCTAAGCTTCTGTTAGAGGTGAATTTTACTTAAATCTGGTTATTGTTTTGAAAACTGAAAACCTTCGCCCTGACTTGTGAGTTTGTGGCTCGTGTTAACAGGAGAGCCCACACAGACACGCCAGGTTCCTGAAGCAGAACACGCCTTTCCTTTAACTCCTCTACATCCACAATGTGCCGTTGTGTTTCCAAACCACTGGGAACTGGTTTTAACACTTTCTTCCTTCAGTGTCTGCTCAGTACCTGCTGCTGAGAAAGAACAGCAGATAAAGAGACTGGTGATATTGAACCAGCAGTCTTGAGTCTCATCTTTCAAAATTCAGAAAAGGGAAGAAAAACTGCCCAAGTAAGATCATTTCAGACAAATTAATAGAATAAGTCTCAATGAACATCTAAGCACTAGGATTTAAATATTTGACCAACTCCACCTAAAACAATCTTGGATTCAGTTTTTTCCTCACATCTGGTTAGTTTAGAAATTTTGGACTAAGGACAAAATGGGTAGAAATGATAGAATTATCTGACTAAATTAAGTTTACATTTTCTTATCACAGAGACAAAAGCTCATATTTTATTAAAAACATATTACTCTAAATATAGGATTTGTTTCTTAAGAGCTGACACTTAAAACAATTGTACTCTTCATTTTAACTGAAAAGGGCAAATATATACATTTATGTTTATCCACAGAGGTATATATATTTAAGATGGTTTCTACAGAAATGTTTAATGCTTAAATTCAACAACTATTAATAATTGCTTTCTGCATGTCAGTGTTGTGACAGAATGCATGATCTGACATTGTATTATTGAAAGCAGTAAGAAGGAAATGACATTACACTGCTGGGAAAAAGCAGAGTTCGTGACTTCTCTTATCACCACACTTTGTGCTGGATTTTATAACATTCACAGACCCAAGCATTTAGACTTTAGAAAATTACAATACAGAAAGAAATATAGTTGGTGCTATTTTCAACTCCATATTACAAATGTGGAAAAGAGGGTGATTTGTCCATGGCCATGTGGTTAAGAGCTAGTGGAGTCAAGATGCAAAAGCCTGTTTTCTGAATGAAAAGCTCTTGTAGATGCTGTAACTGTGTAGGACGGGAAAATGATCATGGTGGGCATTGAGTAGAGGCAAAATGCAACATCACTCCAAGGACTGTTTCCACACTTGCATTACCCTGACTGTGAGTGCCCCTCAGCCAGTTGAAGGGCGAACTTGAAAAGAGTAAGTAGAAACAGATCTTCAGAGAAAGTATACATCAAACGTGGAAATTGATAGACGCAGGTAAACCAGCTTCAATAAAATGAAATACACAAAAAGGGAGGATAAGTGTTCAAATAGTGGAAGACAATCGGAAAATATAATTTCAAGTTAGATTAAACTAGGTCTTAAATACAGGATATAGTGGAGGAAAATCTTTCTCTCTATCCACTTAATTCCTTAGCTGGATCTATGAAATAAATTAATAAATCGGCAAATTTATAAATTTGAAACTTTATATTCCCAGTGACATCACAGTAAAAGAGAATAACTGTGCCCCTCCCTTCCCCCCAAAAATGGTGAAATTTGAGCAATTCGATCTTAATAGGCATAGGGGAGAGGAGATATTGGCAACCTAGTGGAGAGTAAATGATATTTCCGAAAGAAGGTTGGTCCTTAAAAGAATAGAAGGGAATTTTGAAGGTTGTAATGAATTTGTCAGGATTGGGGGTAGACGTCTAGTCTGGGTGTGATACTAACTTCTTTCTCTTCCGTGATCACCCTCACTGGTTGATGAAACTAGAGGAAGAGATTTAGACAATTGAATTCATTTTGGAAAAATTGTTTGCAGGCAGAGAAGGGGAGTTCAGAGAAAGTTTCTTCCACATTTGTTGTTTCTCAATCAACTTCAGTTCAAAACAATAAAAAGCAATCTCTTTGGATAGCATGTCCAAACTTCTTTAAAGCCAAGGAGATTAATGTAGAGCGGTCCAGTAGAGTTTTCTAGTATGATGGAATATTCTCTACCTGCACTGTACAGTTTGCTAGCCACTAGTCACACATGGCTATTGACTCTGTCATATGTGGCTAGTGCAATTGAGGAAATGAATTTTTAATTTAATTCAAATTTGAATAATCACCAGCAACTAATAGATGCTGTATTAGTACAATTTGCACATTATTCTTGGAGGAGATCCTCTAAACACTTTTCACTTGGGAGTGAAAATGAAGATTGTGTTTTAGAAGACTAAAGTGACTATACTAGAATTTTCTTCCAGCAGACAGTGAAAAGTTTGGTTGACATTAGATATAGTAATCCAAATTTGAATGGGCAAAGGTCATAAACAGGAGGATGGCACTAAGTGTGGAAACAGGAAAATGTATTTTTTAGGACTTTACTCTTTAGACAATTGTTTTCTTTCTTGGGTGTCTAAGAGACAATGAACTAACTGAGAAAGGAAAGAAGTTAATAAATCTGGGAAGCTCATTTTGAGGTAAAGACAATTTGATATTTTTCAAGACTCCTCAGAGGACGTAAAAGAGAATTCATTTACGGCAAATAAAATAGTGCATCAACACCAAGCTTTCGAAATGCAAGACATTAAATATAAAGCACCTGGTCGGAACTGTAGACAGTTCCTGATAGAAACTGCTGAGAAGTAATCTAACTCTTATTTTTACTTCAAGTAGAGTGCTTCTTTAATTGCACCTTTGTTGTCTATATTCTAAAAAGAACAAGAGAAAAATAATAAGGAAAGGAAAAAAAGAGACCTTATAAAGGAAGGAGAATCAGCTCAAAAGCAATGAACTTAAATGCTGAAATTGTGACTTATGTCACAGACTTCATCAATTAGCTTTGAGGTCTATGATTGAGGGATAGTTAGCCTTCTTTTGTGTGGTATTTAATTCAGTAACATTGATTGAACACTGGCTTTGTAACATAGGCATTGGCATATCCATTAGATAATACGACTCTGCCCTAAAGAAATCCACAATCTTATTGAGAATCAAGGTGGGAACACATGTCACTGTTCTGAGACAAAGAATATGTTGAGGTATAGGTTTCTGTTTAGGTTTAAAAGAGGAAATTAGTGATGACCATTCATGAAATGATCTCAGAAGCAGGCTTATGGAGAAAATGGTAATTTAAAAAGTTGACAAAGAAGAATAGTTAAAGCACTTTCAGATCTAGACAAGGCGTCAAGGATATTTCATGTACTAGGTTAAGTGGGAGTCATATAATTGAACCTAGACTGAAAAGTGGGTTTGAAGGAATAGTCTTTTTGTGAAAATCTAAACATAGTGGTATCTATTGAAGGTGAGATTGTGCAGAGTATTGTAAATTAGGTATGCAAATTAAATACTGAATACTGAAGATTAAGCAAATACTGGATAATCTCAAGTTCTGAGGGGAATAGTGATAAATGGGACATACAAGTTCTCTATCATTATACAACTTATATTTTAGTAAGAAATAGACAATAAATTATATACTTAAATACATATACAATTTATTTTATATATAAATTATGTATATATACCTATCTATAATATGTAAAGATAAACATATATAGTATCTATGTGTTTTTATTTTCCTAAAGGAACTTTCCACAACTAAAATTAGTTATTTGTATGTATGAGATGCAATATATACTATTGTATAAATATATACAAATAATTAGTTTTAATTGTGGTAAGTTCCTTTAGGAAAATAAAAATAACATTAAATTGAATGACAGAGAAATATGACACCTTCTATGAAGTCAGAGAAAAAAAGTTTGAGGAAGTTAACCTGCGATCTAAAAGATATGGGGTTGCTAATTTATCTGTGGGCAAGATATTTTAATCTTGGTAATTTGGGGTGGCTTATACTGGGATAGATTTGAACAGCTAGAGCATGAACAAAAGCTTAAACTTTGAGTCAAAGTTGTTTTGACTTCAGTAAGTGACTTCATATTTTGTTAGCAAAGGACATGTTTCCATGCAGAGACCTCAGAAGGCATGGAGTTCATATTTCAGACTCACTTGCAGTTTCCTAGGAGCATGTGATTGAGCTTTAGCAAATACAATGATTGGAAATCAGAATGTAGTTTTCTCAGGTTTGGCTCACGTACCTTCCTTATGTCCTCCCCTCTCTTTAATTTCCCTCCACCAGTTTAGACAGAAGAACACAGTGACCTTAAAATCATAAGTATTATCAGTAGATTAGAATGACTGGCATCATGTTAAAAAAAAAACAAGCAGAAATCTCCATATGCTCTTCCCTTCACTCATGGATCGAAGAATTTATGCTAATGAAAAATTTTTTACATTGGTGAGTATTGAGTTTATAATTTTGCCTAGGAGCAAAACTGATATAAGGGATTGGAACTTCATTTTCTGAAAACGGTGTGAGGTCAGTGCTATAAAAGATCTTGGATGTCTGGACTTTATTAAAATAAGTGAAAAAACCTTAAAACCATAATAAGACATCACTATATGCCTAAAATAAATACCATAAGAAAGATTGTCAAAGATGTGGAGCATCTGGACCTCTCAAATAGCACCATGGAAGTGTAAACTGATATACTTAATTCGGAAAATTACTTGGTAGTTTCTTATAAAATTAAATATTCTTCTATTATATTACCTAGGAACTCTCATCCTAAGTATTTATCCAAGAAAAATGAAATTATATCTATAAAACTTTTTTCTGTAATGATGCCCATAAAGACTTTATGAAAAATATCTAAAAAGTTGGAAACAGCTTAGTCATCAATAGAAAATGAATTTGTTTTTAAATAGTGGCATATGCAAGCAACAGAATACCATTCAGTAATAAAAAGGAATATACTATTGACACATGTAACAACATAGGTGAATTTCAAAAACATCTTGAGTTAGAGAGGCTAGATACTAAAAACAGCCTACTTTTTAATATATGTATATGCATTTCTAGAATAGGTGAAACTGATATATATGTTAAGACAAATCATAATTATTGTCTTTTTAGGACAAAAAAATCGCTGGGAAGGGACACCAGGGGCCTTTTTGGAATAATAAAAATATTTTATTTCTTAGTAGAGGTGTGGTTGTATACATTTGTCAAAACCAAACTGTACTCAGAGTTTGTTAGCTTCACTGTTTGTAAAATATGCCTCAATACATACATAAGTAATAAATTAAGAGCATGTATTGAAAATAAATGAGACACAAAATTCTGAGGCTTAATTGTAAACAGTCCAGCAAACACTAGACGGATTGAACTGGCTAGTAGAATCAACTTTGCCCAGGTACTGAGAATGTTTCTGGCCAAGACCATGAAGATTGGGAAAAGGTGAGACTGAATTTTTGACTCTTCTTCTATGAGCATGTTGTTAGGCTGGCCCAGGGACAAAAGCAGCAGCGGCCATGCCCGGGAAAGGTCATGCCCGGGAAAACGGCAGCCAAGCCCGGGAAAAAGGTGGATGACGTCAGAATAAGGGATGCAACCCCCACACCTGGATTCACAGGGCCAATCCCCAATCGCGACATGGGAAACCCGCGAAATTCCTCTGCTTAAAGAGCCGGTCCCCCTTTGTTCTGCGCGCGACTTCCCAGCCCGCGACTTCCCGGCCCTCTGCGGACTTGGGAGTTTCGTCCGGGTGTGCAAACCCCAGTAAAGCCCTGGCTATTCTGCTTTTTGTCTGATTGAACTTTTCTCCTTGTGGAGCCCAGAAAAACCTTACACATGTAATTCATGTGGAATTTTATTTTGAATTTAATTCCATTAATTTTTAGAATTTCACTTACATTTCATGTCATCTTTTCTGTCTGGGAATTCAATAATGTTGGGAAACTTGCATTCACACATGGGACTTGCATTGATCGTTGTGTTTGTTTTGCTTTCCACTGGAACATCTTCATGCCTTTTTTCTTAATAGATGAGTATCTTAACATGTCATCAAATTTTACTGGTGAGTCCCTTACATGCTATGTTGGACAATATGATTGGGTATCTCTTGATGTGGGGGAAAAAAGCACTGGGAGTGTCACTTCAGTCTTAGGTGCAGACGCTGCTAATCTAACTTTATACCACTTAGAAAATTCCCAGGAGAATACTCAAGGGGGGAGAATTTCCAGGGTCTACAACTGTGGTGAGTGACATAAAGGTCATTTTAGACTAAAGACATTTAAAAAACAGCAGGTGAAAGAAGGGCACTTTGACATCATCTTTTCCTCGAAAATTGGAGATAAAAAATAATTCAACTCCAATGTGAAAGATTTTGCCCATATACCAAGAGGAAAATCAGTTCTTATCATCAGATTTTGGTAGTTAAGGATGAGAAAATTTTACACAAACAGACATTGTCACATATTTCTTCTTTTATTCTTGCCATATATTTTACTTTTCCACAATTACCTCCCTTGGTTCAACCTCACAGATAAGCTCTTAAGTTTTTGCTACTTCATTAGGTCTCCATATTCTTAAGGGAGAGTTTCCATGTGTATCTACATTTCTGAATTCTTTTCTCCTATTAATCTGTTTGTCAATTTAATTCTCAGACCTAGAAAGAGTTCTTAAGAGGGTAGAGGTAACATTTTGCATCCCTTAACATGACAAAGTTTTGAGGTTCACTTAGCCTGCCAATTGGGTTCTCATGCAGAAGGCAATCTCCTTCCTAGTTGTTAGCAATTAAAAAAAAAGTCATTTTGTTCTACACTTTGTCTTATACTTCAGCTTAGAATTTGGGTAAAGTGAAGAATTAGGTGTTTCTTCAGAGGCGATTCACCAATTAACTGAAAATTAAGTTGTCCATGGCAAGAATGAAACAAAAATTGAGGAAAAAAGAACTTCCAAAAATATGATTTATTAAGTATCGGAAAGAAGAAAATATGTTAGTGAATTAAATAGAAAATGAAAGGTTGAGAGGTAACAAATACAGAAGGGAAACAGTAAAAGACAATCTCCAGGAAGAAGGACACAGCCAAGTGCCATGACGCAATGATCTAAGAGAATGGGGAAAGGGAAAGACAACTCTGTTTTGCTGTATCTATTCATTTGCAAAGTAGTGGAAATCTCCAAAAAGCCTTGAAATTAACAATCATTGTTTATTACTAGAAGGCAATCAGCTTTAGAAAACAAGTTTCTCAAAAACTTAAGATTTTGGGCTGTTTGTTTTGAGTATCTCATGTTCAGTTGGCATTCAGAGATGCATTTGTGGAATAAAGTCTTCTATTTTCTTACTATCATCTTGAGTAGAAATTTCCCTATTCTTTCTTTATAGATAAAGAAGCAAAAATACTTGGCCAGAACTAACAATTTAATGACAGAGCCAGTGATAATGGGCACTATAGTCTGTTCAATGGCGGGAAGACATTCAAATCTCACTTGTTTCACATCTTTAAGTTTGGTTTATCAGTAGGATCAAACCTAACTCTCCATTCAAACTACCTTCCTCTTCTGCCATTCACTCTGCTCTGTTGTTCTCCACAGCACTTATGAATTGTGATGTGTTATAGAATTAAGGTACTTGTTTCATCTAGAGTTTATTATTTATTAGGAGTATGAGCTAGAGTGTTTTTTTTTTACTTTGTTTTATTTTGTTTACAAATATATTCCAGGTGGTAAGAGTGACTGGCTTTTGCAGACATTTTACAATCATGTGTTGAATGAATTATAAGTTACAACTCCTTGGAAACATAAGAAAATAAAACTCACATTTTTGTTCACAAAGCATGAATTTTAGAAAATATGCAACTCTAGCTTTTTGTTTGTTTGTTTGTTTACTCTTCTTTATTATAGAATCCTTAAACCCAATCAAGGAATGAAAATTTAACAGTATTACCACTTCATTGTAAGTTTTATAATACAGTTGGGCCATTTGAAAGAAAATTATTTTAAAACATAATGTATATTAACATATGTAAAGTAGATAGTGAATAACTTTCAAAACATTATTTATACATGTGTGGCTTTAATTAGGAAGCTATAAATAAATATATGATGAATTTTCATGAAGGGGAAAAAAAATAAAGCCAGCTTCTGGACTTGAGAATCTATACAAAGAAAAAGAAGGTTTCTTCTTCCTTTTTCCGGAGTCCATGAAACCTACATTTCCTTCAGTAAACTTGCTCAGATATAGCAAAATAAAAACAGAAATTGTCAAATCAATGTTTTTATCACCCATTTGACTTTGGAGATTCAAAGCTTATAAAGAAGTTCATGTACATACACCACAGTTCCCTAGGTTTATTTTCTCTGTTAATTGCAACATGAAAAGATTTCAATATATTCATTAGTTCTTGTTTTGTACATGTATATTTTAAAGATGTACATTTGTTATAAACATATTCATCAGATGCTCATCATCTTTTGAGATGTTCATCAATTTTTGTTTTTGCTTTTGTTTTTGTTTTTAAAGTATTGTCAATGGCAAAACTTCTTAGACTTTTAACATTGTCAAAATATATAAGAAATATTTTTCTCCAAAATTCATGAGAATATTTTAAGAGATAATAGTTCTATATCGACTCCTCACAATCATTTCCTTCTCTGTGTAAACAGATTTTTGCAAGGTTGGAAATACATATACAATGACTGCTTTTAAGTCATTGGAATATCCACTTAGCCCTTAGAACACTAGTAATATATTCTACTTAATGTAATAATTCATGTCTTGTAATTTTTCTTTAATTTATCATCTCGTGAAAGACAATAAACTGCTGAATGATTTGTACTTACTCTTTTCTATTATTGAACATGAAATAGCCTTCAAAATAGATTCGGTTGGTTCAATAATTGGAAATTAGGTTGATACTACACATTTAATGCAAATAATTATAAATACTTTTACAAAAAATGTGACTCATTAGCAGTTTTTATGTCAAATTAAAATCATTCTAAGAAGTGAAAAAATATTTTTACATTTGGCATTATAAAACTCAATCTTGCTTTCTTCTGAAACTGCTGTATTAATTCTTATGACTTTGATCATTCATATATTTTCATAGATACATAATAAACATATGCATACATATGTGTGTTTCATTGTTTACTATCCTCTTTATGTTGGCATGTTGGCAAGTTTTTTGTTTTTTTTGTTTTTTTAAAGGAAAGCTACAGGCAGGAATGAAGACAAGCAGAGGCATTAGACAGAAGAGAGAGGAGGAAGAAGCACTTTATTTTATTTAGTTGTTCATCTTGGTTCTTCCCAACTGCCACTCCACCAGGGCACACTTCTTTTTTATATTTTTAATATACCTCTTAAAAGCATCATTGTCTTCAGATTATAGATGAGAAAACTGAGCTTAGGAAAGTATTGTTAATTGTCTAAGATCTTGATATGTACTTATATTTAAATGCAAATCTTTGGAATATGAATTTAATTATGTTTCCAAAATAAAACAGTTGACTCACTACATGAATATTCAGCATTCAAAGAAGTAGGTATTAACTGTGAATATTAAGTGTGCTAATACACACTTGACCTCACGTAAGGTCACTTGACCTTATGAATATGCACAAGTAAAAAACAGTTGCATTTTGGCCCTCTCCAAAGTGGCTTCTACTTGGGACAGAAAATGATAATTATTTTTTATAACAAATAATAATAATAATATTATCTCAATTTATCATCTAGTCTTCTATATTTACTTTCAATGATTTTTCTCTCAAACCAATGAATGGTAACATATTCATTGCATCAAAATATAAAAATTATTCCATAGTCCAAGTTCAACTCTATTCTATTAGGTTATTTAATATTTATCACGTGTTAGACATATGATAAAGGTAATTAAATACGCATTAGATAAAGACTGTGTGATGATTTTCTCTGAAATAAGACTGCTAAGGTCAACTGATAGACTCCATTCAAATGCTATGAACTCTACAACAGATTTCAAATAAACTTAATTCCAGGCTGCTCAAGTACATGTTTCCTTCAACTCTTTGGCATCTCTGATTTTATTGTGCCTGCAAGAATTAGCAAAATCTAGTTAATATTCAGTTTACTATATTTATTCCATAAGTAGCCACCACAATGAATGCCAAAGCTAAAAAATGCACAAAACACTCAATACAAAAGTCTTTATGACAGAAAACTCTAAAATTTGTATTAATTGTAACAAATTACTATGAAAAATTATTGTTTCTGGGTTGTTTTTCTTTATGACTACGAAGGTCAGTAATGTAGAAATGCTTGTTCTGGTTATATGGACAGTAATCTAATAATCTCTGATTCATCACCTTCAGTTTTGAGAAAGTAAACCATGAAGAGGGGTTCTGGTTTCCATCACCGGAATAAGACAATAACTCTAAAGCTGTAATCTTTGGTTTTGCTACAACTGTTTGAAGACCAATTTTAATTTTAACTAGCCTGTTTTCCCTTCTCTCACATTACAAAGTTGTTTTGCTTGCAGGTGGGGCAGAGATGATGGCAGAGAAAAGGATGGTAGATGGAGTGTGAGTGTGTGCCTGTGTGTGTAAAGGAGGCAGAGTGGGTGAGGGGAGCAGGAGACAGCATACATGAACTGTGTTTGTTAATCTGTTTATAAACCTAACAGATTTTCAGCTGAAATTTTGCCAATGTTAATCGTACATGCAGAATTCACACTGGGAAAATCTCTTTGGGGGAAAAAAATAAATAAATAAATAAAGACCAAGTGCACAGCCGGCCTGTTATGTAAGATGTTTATTTTCATCCAGTTCAATCCACCATAGGCAGAACAGAAAATAGGCCAGTACTTCTGACCAGAGACATCACCTCATCATCAAGAGAAAGCAGGAAAGACTGATCACCATATTGTTAGCAAAGGGGATAATTTTCCTCCATAATTGTTTCTCTAGTGGAAACCTTTATTTCTGGCTATAGTGATATAATCTCCCTTTGTTATTTCTTTCTTCAAATTCTATACTAATAATGAAGCTAACTGAATTTAGGTTCTTCTATAATATGAACACTCATTTCAGTGATTTTTCTCCATGCTTCCAAACTTTAAATGATTAGATCATTTTAGCAGAATATTGACCATCCTAAGAAAATATGGGATGGGAGAAGGAATAATTAATCATCTTGATATTTAATTTTATGCAGTATTTTAAAAAGCATTGGATAATTTGCTTTGCAGACACCTTTCTTAGACTGCTTGCTTGTACATTTCAGTCAATGAACAGCATGTTTATTTCATGAATACTAAGAATAAAATGCGCAGTTTTAAAAAGTGTTTTAAGCAGCTTATCATCTTTTTATAATGTACACATTGGTGCAAGTGAGTGAAATTGTCTGTACACATGTGATATTTTTTCTGTTAATTTGAAAACTTAAGGAAACTCAGACATAATCCTGTTTATTTTAGAGGTTGATTCAGCTATACTTAAAAAGTATATTACAATAAAACTAGTCACTCCATACTTTTATTTGTAACAGTTTTGAAAAGGGACTTTTCTCTGTGAAGGGGCAGTCTTCAGAACTTTCTACTTCATCCACTTTTTAATACTCTATTTGCCTATTCTTGTTTCATTCTCCCTCTAGAGGAAATTAGTGGGTATTACAGTTATAATTACAAACAAATATACCAACAGTTAGTTCAGTACAACCATAAAATAATTCTTTGATTGCGTTTATATTCAATTAACTTAGTCCTAGAATCTATGATCTTAAATAGCTCTACATTTGTGGGATATTTTTTCTTTAAGCCAGAGTGTTAGTATCTTAAGTGTTTTTCTTTTTCTTTCTTTTTCTTTTTTGAATAGCAAAATCAAAATTTTAACCCTGTGAAAAGTAGTTTCATGAGGAAAGACAGATTACTGAGTAGGTTAGAATTTCAGCATCTAATTCAATGAGCAGTGTGCACTTGTAATTCCCAAAGTCTGATTATTGTGTTCTGAGAGTCACATTATGTATGTTACAGGATCTCTGGGGGATTCTGGATACCATTAAATTAATCAATTGTGTGAGGTAAATAAAAAGTGACCCAGTATACCTATAGGGATGACAGTCAAATATATGAATTGTACAAAAATATACATGAACAGTCAACTGAAGAAGAATATAGAAAATAACTCCCTTCTCTGCATCTAGAGATATGAATTGAACTTCTTTACAATTTGTAATAACAATTGCGATACTCGGATTTAAATTTTTGTACAATAAATAAAACATGGCAGCAATTTTTCTGCATGTGTTCCAACTTTGAAAGGCTGGGTCAGGCAAGGCTACTATACCATTTAAAATGGTACGTAAGGTCAGTCCCAGTGGCTCAGACACTAGGCCAGTACCTGGGATGTGGACCATGTAAAGCCCAAGAACACAAGACCAAAGGGAACAATCAAAAAATAAACAAACATATAAAGATTGGGTCATTTTAGCAGAAGATTGACCACTGCAAGGAAATTGGATATTTCTGTACTTATAAAATAATAATAATAATATGTACATCCAGTAATGAATCCAAAAAAAAAAAAAAGTATGGTGTCTAGTATGTAACTGATTCAGAGTAAATATTATTGTTTTCCTCACTTTGGTAATAAAAATTCTGTGATTTGGAGTAAAAAGTAAAACAAAAAAAATTCACAAAATTTCCAGGAGATTTTCATTTCTTGATACACCCTATTCTATATGCTTAGTTTAAATTTCAGATTCATGGCATGATTTTACCTTCAAAATGTTGCTGCTTTCTTGTAGAAATGTCAGTTGTGGGAGGGCTGCCTGGAAAGACATGAATTTGTAATACCCAAGTCTCAGTAAGGGGCTATTTGTGCTGAGACATGGAAGGAAGAGAAGGGACAGGTAATTCTCTATCCTTTCGCTTAGCAAAGAGTTCACCATACAAGTTCATAGAAGCAAAATATAATGCCATATGCTCATATGTGTTACATATGCCTTTTAAAATTTTTTAAAAAATGTTTATGAAATTATTTGTAGGAAGGTGGGTTTACACAGAACTGTGGGAAGCTTCTCTTTCTCTGTAGTTTGCCTAAAATGTTTCAACAGATAATCCAAATTTTGTAAGGAGAAAAGCCATTTTCCCACTTTTAAACTCTAGTTATCTTAGTTTTTGACCTCGGAACAATTACTATATACAGTTTATTTTGCCATTTTCTTAAGATCTGTCTCTGCCTTGACACATAAATAAGCATGTATGTGGGTATACATGCATATGTGTATATTCACACAAAATTCTGTTCATCCATTTATTCAAGTATTCCATAGTTGTATTCCATGGGGTCTCTGTTTACATTGAATCAGCGACCGCAGTATCGTTACTCCAAGGGAAAACACAGTTTGTTTTCTATAAGCCCCTCATTGCAACATTGTCATCAACTGATCAAAACAGAACCTTGTTTATGTGTGTTTCTGTTTAGAGACATCTTATTCATGATTCATTAACACAGAACTAACAGCCAATAGCGCTATAACTTAGACAGGAACAAAGTCTCTCTCACATGTTTTCTCTCTAAGGTACATCACAGCATTCTTTTAGGAACTCTGGGCAGCACCTCAGTGCTATGCTGGGCACCTTTCCAAATAGCAAAATCACCAATAAGTAAATAAATACATACATATATACATACATACATACATAAATAAAAAATGAGGGGGAACAAGGCACTGAGTAGACTTGCAAAGTACACTTGTTCACAGTATGGGAGCAGAAACAAGAAGGCAGAGCAATACTTTGACCTGGAAGTTCTGCAAGTATTGCTTTTAAGGTTACAAATACATTTTAGTAAGTAGAGACATTCAGAAATAATGAGAATTAACTATGTGTGCCTCTGCATCTGTATCCTTTATCTCAGGGTAATATAGTATATACACTATCTTAACATTGCATTATTTAGACTGTTCAGTAGTGCAGGTGCTGAAGTTACACGGTCTAGGATCAAAGCATGGCGTTGCTTTTTACTAATCATGCGAACTTGAGCACGTTAACTACATTTGTTGTGCCCCTAACAACTCATGTATAATGAAGAATTATGAGATGATCTACTGTGGGGGGATGTTGAGAAGCTCATGTAAGTTAATAGACGAAGAGCATTTAGGACCAACCTATTAGCTGTGTTGTCTTTAAGAGTATATTTTGTGGACTAGTCCTCACTGGCCTACATAGCATGTCCTCATTCTTTTTAAAAACAAAATAGTATTACATTGAATTGTTGCATCATCATTTTTCAACCTCCTGCCCAGAAAGTACATTTAGATAGCTTCCTATCTCCCTGTCATCCTATTCGTTCTCTTCAGTTGGAACCTTGGAGCATATTTCCATGAGAACATATGGAAATCTATCTCTAGCCAAAGGAGTGATACATTAGTAATTTTGATATATTTCACCATGCTTTTCTCTGGGATTTGTTACAATAATCATGCATAATGAGAAAAGAATTCATTTCCATTCAGCAAAGAGAGAAAAGAATGACTGTTAGTGCTTACCATGTGTTCAAATGTGAAGATTATTTCTTCCCTACATTAAGTTGATTAAGTGATCCCTTCATTGTTTTCCATGTATGTGTAAGTGATTAAAAAGACATTTTTACCACCCAAAGTTTTAGTTTTACAAAGCACCAAGAGGTTCAGAAATATTTTACAGGCTTATATGAATTCTCCCTAAGTCCACTGCTAGAGAATATTGCATCAGTCCTATAAGCAGGAGTAAAACTGTCATCTCCTCTGCTTGATTCCCCTATGTAGTCAGCCTCCAATAAAGTCATTTTATTACTGCATTATTTAGAAAATGGAATAGGAGGAGTAGAATAATTGATACATACATGTTTTACAGGTACTAGAAATGGCAGTACAAGCTTAGGGAAAATTATCAAATCTTGTTTATAAAGATTTATTTTTTCAGGCAAAGAGTATTAAGAGCTTCCACAAAAATAATTCAAACATAAAGTAGTCTTTTGGCTTCTTTAATATTTCCACCTTAGCCACTGCCTGCCTGCCTCCCAAATCATTGTAGGGCAGACAGGATTGAGTTTGGATTTCCTTTCACGATTTCTTTAGAGCGGACTGTTTCATTTTTTTTTTTTTTTATTATTATGATTTTTTTCTTTGGGAACATTCATTCATCTCTTTACCAGCAATCACCAATATAGCTGCAATTCTGATTATGGAGTGTGAAGACAATAACCACGAAGAACTGAGTTGAGATATATTTTCAGTGAGGGGAGGGGATGTCATTGGAAGCTCTCCATGAGACTGGGAAAAGGTTCTAGAAAAGTAGTCTGAATCACTCTTATTAAGAGGGTCAGTGGGGAGAGCAGCTGTGCAAAATTAGTACCAGTATCTTCCTACCTTCCATTTAAACTTTTCAAAAGATTTTTTTCTGTCAATTCTTTCTGAGGATAACCTAATCAGACATAATCTTCACTTTTAGAGGTTTCCATGGTGACTGGCCAAGATAGACCATCTTCTCCCAGCATTACAGACACATTTTGTATGGAGCTAAATAAGCCGTGTATACTATCAGAGTTTTTCTTTGAACAATAAAACAAATAGGGAACATTGAAATTGTTCACAGCAATCAGAAATAATATTTCCCCTTATTGATTTTTTTCTTTCTTTTTGCACTTTCTTATCTGTGCCATATCTCTTTGAAGTATACATCAAGGGATAGTACTTATTACAGAAAGCAAAAATACAGTGATTTCTTTCTTTTCTTTCTTTTTTTTTTTTTTTTAAGTATGGACCAGGATGGTGAAAGATTTGTCTACCACTTATGTTCTGCTAAGTGAAAGATAATTTTGCTCACCAAGCCTTGCAAACAGCAGAGACTAGTATAATTGGAAGGTACTATACTGGTTAAATGACTATAAAAGCAATCCTTCACTGGTGAGAAGTGGAATCGAGGAAACAATGCACGCTACTTAAAAATATTGAATCGACTTTATTTTTTAAGGCACTTTGAGGCTCACAGCAAAATAAAGTGGAAAATACAGAGTTCCTTACTCCATACTTATACATGTATGTACCCACTATCAAACATCTCATGCCAGAGTAGTACATGGGTTATAATTCACATGTTAATGTCCAAGGTTTACATTAACATTCACTCTTGGTGTTGTACAGTCTGTGGGTTTCAAAAAATGCACGATGGCAAGTATCCATTATTATGGTATCCTATCGAGCATTTCCAAGGCACTAAAAATATTCTGTGCTCTTCCTATTCATCCCTCCCTGCCCCTTCCCCCCAGCCATTGGCAAACACTGTTTTACTACAGTTTTGCTTTTTGGCAGAATGTCACAGAGTTGAAGTCATATAGCATGTAGTCTTGCAGATTGAATTTTACTTAGTAATATGCTTTTAAGGTTTTAGTTTTTTAAGAAAAGGAAATCCCATTTTCCTCTTCTGCCATATTAACTATTTATTTTCCTAAAGCTTCTGATTCTTAGAGACTTCTGAACAGAATTTAGCTAGTGAGAAAATGTCAAGCACAAAGTGATACCAAATGTGAAAGCAATCTCTCAGGTGGGAGGAAAAAAGCTAAAGGAAACACACACACACACACACACACACACTCACCTCACTCACACAGGAGACAGAGAAATAAACAAACCCCTTCATCACCAACAAAACTAACACCCAACACAAGACAACTAGGCAGGAAAATGACTGACCTGGGACTCATAGGCTTTAGAAAAGTAGATAATGGCAGAAAGGGGGATCTAACACAGAGTCAAGAATTATGTGAAGATTCCCTTGACAAAAATTGCCTTTAGGTGCTGGACCCACCAAGGAACACAAAAATTTTCGTTCAGGGCTTGAAGAAGCAGTGAGGAATCCTCAGGACCCCGACTCCAAGCTGTCCAGAGAGCAAGGGAAATGCTCAGAGAGTTGTTAAACACATTTTGTTTACTGGTAGGCTCTGACTCAGTGTCAGGTCTGAAGTTTTCTTCGATCCCCTGATTAAAATTAATCGTGCTCTCAAAGCTCTTTGTTTATGACTCATGTGGACAGATTAATCATTTTAGGTTTTGCATTACTGTTATTTATGTTCCAGTCCTCCTCCTTCACTAGAGTGCAAATCCTCTAAGACAGGAATCTTGTTTATCTTCAACTTTGTGTTATGCAAAGTAACTTACAGACAATAAAAGTTGATAAAAGTAAAAACTGAATTTGAGTCTATAGGTATGTGATACGACTTTTTTCCTTCCTGAACAAAATGATATTTATGGATAACAGCTCATTTTTGCCAGCTTGACTGTTGTCTAACAGAAAGGATGACTAAGATAGTTAAAAATACAGTGGGTAAACATTTTGAGATGTTTTGTTTCTCCTTTTCTCTAACTCTTCACAATTCTTACTGGTTTTTTGTTTATAAAATGCCTAACCACTTGGAAGCAGTGATTAGGAGAGATAGAAGGTTTATTTTGAAATAAACTAGCATACAAAGGCAACCCCTAACCCCAGCAAATATCCTGATAAAGAGAACTCTCATTTGGGGTGGGAGAGAAAGGGCAAGCTAAATAGAGGGATCTTTGTGCCCCCAAAGCAGAGGAAAACAATGCATTATAGTACTGCTGTGAATATTATGAGACCTAAGGAGGAAGTTGCTATGGGGCACATGAGGCAGATGGTCCCATATGCAGTGGGGTAAAAAATAAAATAATAATCCTTGCCAGATTCATGACTCAGAATAGAAAAGAATCCCTGGATCTGAAGGCAATTAGGTAGATGGATATAATGGGTGCTTTAGTGAAAATCCTTGTGGACAAAGGGCTTGACTGAAAAGCAGATTGTTTTTCCTTCCCCCACCTGCGTTCCCTCTTTCAACTTCCTTGCTTATGTAGTATCCTGGAACCAAAGCTGCATGACCACAGGAAAGAAACCCTAACATTTTATGAGATTAAGGTTCAGTGCAATGGGGGTTCTCTGAAAGAAATTAAGTTGAGCTATAGAAAATAAACCAAATCTTGTTACTTAGACAATTGGATGTATGCACTGTGATTCATACTTGTTTCAGAAATTTTGGGGTAGAAGTAAGCTCCCACTCTTGAGTGTCAATAACTCCAAGCGAAGAGAAAAGGACGATGAGGTTGTTGAGTCAAAAGTTTATTAGAAATGAAAAGAATGAAATAATTCAATACAATTCCTAATTGTTTTATTGTTCAACCTAAAACTCTACAATCAATAGAATTTAGCCGTAAATTGCTTAAATTATCAGTCTCAAAATCTGACTCCAGTTAGAATTAGTGAAATTTTATAAGATAAATAAAAATATATTCTGGATACTGTTAGCTGCACATTCATATTTATTCAGAAGCATTAGTATTTTGTAGGAAACAGTTTCCAGATCATTGAAAATGTTGAGGCCATTTATCAAGAAGACCTGACGTTCAGAGGCAGCCAAAGCATTGCTTTGGCATGATTCAGCCACAGGTCAAGCATATAAGCAAACTCTTCTGGGTTTGTTTTTTTGGTACCACACCCCAAAGAATCAAGAGAACCTAACAAGGATTGTACCAGTGATGAATCCTCTCCATTCTCTTCAAGCACCCTAGCTCACGCTAGCCTCACAATTATGTATTTGGTAGCAGGTCTTCCTCCTAGCTCCAGTTTCATTATTCATAAGGAAATAGTGTGACCAACAATCATACATATAATATTGATAATAAAACTATATCAATAATATATTTAATAGCATATATATTCAGAGAAAAACATTCTTTAGCCTCAAGAGTTCTCCTGTGCTTTCTCTGAGCTCCTAACTCCAATTTAAATGTCTTATCATAGCAAATAAAACCATACCTATTATATGTGGATAAATGGCTTGACTGAAAAGCAGATTGCCCTCCCAACCCCCACTTGTGTTCTGCTTCCTGGCTTATATAATATCTTGGAACTAACGCTATAGTATGACTATAGGAAAGAAACTCTAAAATTTTATGAGGTTAAGCTCCCCATCAGTGTAATGGAGCTTCTATGTAAGAAATTAAGTTGAGCTGTAGAAAATAAACCAAATTTTGTTGCTTAGAGAATTGTTTCTGACTGTGATTCATACTTGTTTCTAAACTCAATCATTTCTTGTGCAGTAATTGTGCTGAGCAATTCCGTTCTTTAATCGTGTCATGTGATTCCCACTTTTTCATATTGCGTTTTGCTTTGCCTGCAGTTCTCTGCACCTAATTCATTAGCAGCCATGATTAGCACTGCAACTCAGAGAGGCTAACTGAAGCATATCCTGTATGTATCCTTTATTCTCTCCTCTCCTGCTTCCCAGGTAAAACTGTCTACTTTCTGCATGTGTCCTAGTGGGCCACACACATCATTTATTCATCCATTCCTTCATTTAACACTTATTAAATTATATCTACAATGTGTGTTATGTGTCAGACACGGTGGTGGGTGCTTTCATTGTTGAGGAAGGAGATTTTTGCTCTGTGTCCACATGTACTACTTGTCACAACAGTTTAGACATGGACTTGGTCCCTTACGGTCCTTCATTGTGTTAAGAATCAAGACTGAAAATGTATTATTTATACATTGTTGTGTCTTCAGCACTCTACATGGACCTGGAATATAGTAGGTATTAGAAAAATATGCTGACTTCAAAGTTTTGTCTTGTCCTAAATGATAAATTGGATTATTTAAAGATGTACTTTTAAACAGTTTTTTTTTTATTGAAAAAAACAAAACAAAACTGAGGTATGCTGTAAAATTTAAGGAATACAGAGATGGAAGTCTCAATGATTTTCACACAACCTTTAATCTCCCCATGTTAACAAATGTTAATAAAATCATGCTACTTTTTCCTCCATCCTTTCTACAAAGATATACTGTTATTTTATTTGCATATTTTATAAAAATGACATATAATTCCATGAAGGCTATCTATCTGTAGTCTTATTTTGGGAAAGTTTTCACTACAAATTCATTTTGTTTAATAGATATAGGGTACATCAGCTTTTTTAGTTTAATGAGTTTTGCTTTGTCTTTTAAAATCTTCAATCACTTCACTTGGATGTTTACTTTATTAGCGTAAGATCATTCTTCGCATTTTCAAGTAGTGTCGTATCTAATACGAAATTTGATTGTATTCCCCAAAAGTTAAAAAAACGATTACTAGATGATCAGCAATTCCACTTGGGTATATACCCCAGAACTGAAAGTAGGTCTTGAAGAGATACTTGTATACCTGCATTCACAACAGAATTATTTATAGTAGCTAAAACATGGAAGCAATCAAAATGACCATCTGCAGATAAACGAATAACCAAAAATATGGTATTTATATACAATATAATATCATTCCCACTTAAAAGGGAGCACATTTTCCAATACATTGCAATATGGATGATCCTTAAGAAAATTATGCTAAGTGAAATAAGTGACTCATGGAATACAACTACTATATGATTACACTTAAATGAGGTACTTAGAATAGTCAAAATCATGGTAGAAAGTAGAACAGTGGTTCCCGGGGCCTGGGGAGGAGAAGAGGAAAAAGTGGTATTATTGTTTATATAAACAGTGTCAGTTTTGCAAGGTAAAAGGTGTTATGAGAGCAAAAGGATGGTGATGGTCATAAAATAGTGTAAATGTATTTAATATCATTAATTGTACACTTAAAATCATTGATGATACAATTTTTGTTATTCATGTTACGCCTCAACAATTTTTTTAACTTTTGTGAGTCTAAAAAAATAACTTGATTGTCAACACCTACCTGAAAACCAGGAGTTGTCTTTATTTTTAGATTTTGTAGTCATGAATCTAGAAAAATACCTAACAAGCTGTAGTATCTCGAAAATCATCACTAGAAACCGAGTCAAGAATCTTCGAGATATCAAGAGGTCTTTTTTCTATCAAAAGTGAAATTAAAGTCCTAAATCAGAAAAGGCAAGGGTGGAGAGGCAGCAGCAGAAATGAACTGAACCTGTGATGCTTATGTTGTGATGTCCAAACCCTTCTAGGAGACAAGCTTCAAATTTTAATTGGTTCTCATTGGTGAGGGAGGTTCTACATGTTAATGACGGATGATTATCATTCTTCCCAGTAAGACAGTAAAATAGCAAACCCCTTTCAAGCCAGCAAAAATACCCCACATCAAATGCTGAAATACCAGAATGTTTCTGATGTCTAGAGACATCAAACAACTCCTGCATTATGATACAGGGTAGGATTTTTGAAGTGACAGGCGGTTTGTGAGGACAACCGAGGAGAGTCTACCAGTGTGTTTATGGGCAAACATCACGACTGAATAGACTTCTTTTATGGAGGGGCATACAGAATAGGTGAATAAATCTACAGCATAAAAAACTGAAAACCTAACACTCAGCATGCAGAAGAGTAACTATCTCAGTGTGTGCATAAATAGATGTGTGCATGGATGCAGATATTTACTATGAAGAAAAAAAGCAATTTAAATATGATAGTTACTTATTGAAAACTATTGTTCAACAGAGTTGTAAACATTTACTGCATGTCATCTCTTATAATTCACATGCAAAATCGTGAGATTATTTCCATTTTATAGGTGAAGAAACTGAGATAAGTGTAAATGATCACAGCCACCTGACTTTGTTAATCACAAGCCAGGGATTCAAACTCAGCTATCTCCAGAGTTTAAGCTCTTTGGAAAGCTGGAAAACATTACCATCTTCTCTCAATAAAATGCTTGAATAGCAGATTATAATGGAAGTTAAAACAAGATTATATGGCATGCCCTAGCAGAGTAGCAGTTAGGTCAATTGCCTCTGAAGGAGGGCAGGCCACACACTCTAGGTTTGTGTCCTGGGTCCAGGAGAAATGATCAGAGTAAGCAACTAAATAAAATAAAGTAAAATGCTCCTCTCCCTTCCTGCCTGCCTGCCTACTTGCCTTCATTCCTGCTTGCATCTTTCCTCAAAAAAGAAAAGAGATAATATAAAAAAAAATTAGTTGAAAAATTGACAGTCACTAATAAAATCTTAAAATGCAATGGCATAAAGAACTATTGTAAGAGCATTTTAAAGTAAAATAATTAAAATAAACATTAGAAACAATAGAATTAATTCTCAGAAATAGCAAGTGAGTTATATAATAGGAAAATCAAACTGAAAATAATTTTTTTTAAAGAGGAAGGAAGGCAGGCATCAATGAAGACAGCCAGGCAGGAAGAGAGAGAAGGAAGAAGTTCTATTTAGTTATCTGTTCATTTTGGTTGCCCCTACCACTCCTGCCCTGTCAGCCAGGTGGTGAACTTGGGTCCTTGGGCTATATGTGGATGATGACCCAGCCTCTGACTTGATGCCTGAACCACCAGGGTGCTCCTAAAAAAATTTTTTTTAAGACTGGAAATAAAACGTGAAAACTATAAAAGTGATTTTGTTAGCTATGAAGGCCAGAGAATGGAGAATGCAGATGTGACACAGGAAATTTGGCGTTCACCCCTTGGCAAGCTGAACTTCACGTACACAACTAGTTTGTAATTATTCCAGAGTGAGTTCAGTTCTCCAATATAATATTTTGGAGATTCTCTGAGCATTTTGAAAGGACTTTGTTGACAAAACATATTTTGCAGCAAAGGAAACAATGTTACAGTGTCTAGAATGAGAATGGAAACATGCCTGTAGTTCATGTCTGTATTTGCAGGAATGATTTTTGCATGGATTTCTACCTATGTGATGTCTAAATACAATGCGTGCCAGCCCAGTCACTGTTCAATGAAATCTTTAATGTGTTTTCTCACTGAATCCTCAGAAGAAATTTTTGTAACTCCTCATAGTCTCCATTTATAAACGAGGAGGCTGAGAATATGAGGTTAAATAATATGTCCAAGATCATGTGGTTAGTAAACTGGTAGAGTGAGGATTCAAAAAACCAGAGAGACTCTAAACTGCACCTTCTCAATTTGAGATTAAGAGCAGTATCTTTCTTCTAGCTCTATTTGACAAATAGTAACAGTAATTAACCTAAAGTCTTGTGACTTTCATAGCATCTTTACACATTTTATCTCATTTTATACTCAGATCATTTTCTGCTATCACTATTTTGTTATTAAGGAAAATGAAGTCCAGAGAAGTTCAAATGCATTTCCAAAGATTCAATATCTAGTGAAAACAGAACCAGGCCCAGCTCTTCTTATATCCAGAATATCACCCTGTATTTTATGCCACCAGTGACTTTGAGACTGCCTAGCAGCCTAATGAAGGACAACAGACCACTTTAGAAATGAATATTCTAACTGTTGTCAGGAGCATATTGGGCCTCTGATGATCTGTTTGGTACCACTGTCCTGCTGCAATTTCAGTTCATTATGTGCCACAAAACAAAACAGCTTTAAAAAGTCAATCTTGAGACTGTGATCAGGAAATTCAGCTTGGGGAAAGATTTTGAGTAGTCCTTTCAGTAAACACCTGTTCACTCAAATCATCTGGGGAGAATTCTGTTTATACCATGAACTGGACTGACACCATAACATAAATTATCTAGAACTTCTAGCCATTATGTCCAATAGCACAAGGGAGATGCTGCTGTTTAATGTGACACCTTTATTCTAGGCAGTTATTTAAGAGACTCGAAGATGGAGGGAGGAAAGAAGCCAATTTCTTACCTTGATGTGACCCCTTGCGATTTGGAGATTTTAAGACATTTCTCCATGCCCTTTCTCTAGAGGGAAAAACTTACCATAAAAGGGAGACTTTAAATGGAAGTAGCTGACCGTTGCCTTTGGTATGTTCCTATAGGAATTCCTTCCTTATTCTAAAAGAACTCCCTTATTTTTCAGTTTGAAACTTCTGTTTTTCTATTGGAGAATTTGAAATGTTAAGCTTATTTCTCAGTAAACTGTTTTATATGCATGGGAACTCACTCTGAGTCTTGTATTGGTCAATCAACATTTGCACACTATCAGTATATTGAAGCTCTCTTAGGCTCTTTCCTCAATTTGCTTCGTCTGCTTTGTGCTGTTTGCTGAACATGCAGAGTTGCCTATTATTTCTTCTACAGGTTATTTTGAAACTGCCCGTGAGATCATCTCTTCAACTGCCCTTCAACCTGAGACACAAAGCTTTTAGTCTCTAATAGTTCTTTATCAAAATGGCTTGTATTACTATTTTTCTCCTTTCCTTCCAGAATACTATCATATAGTTGAGTTTTTATTAGACTTGCATGGTCAAGAGATTCTGAGCCCATGTAATTAAATGAAGCCAATGAAACATTTACTGACAGCAATATGTTATTGTGTGAAGGGGAGCATTTTAGAAACAAAGATTTTTTTTTTCCACCAGTAACGCATTGCCATCTGTTCCTGTTTCACACAAATCAATTCAGAGGGAGCAACATGAAAGAAAAACTGGGTCAACATTTACATTTCAAGTCAAGTTAGATTTTGCTTTGTCAGTTTCTTTGGACTGGAAACCTAAAGGTTAAAAGATGATTTCAAGCATGGGGAAAGCAAGTCAAGACATGGAAACTTCTAGGCAGCCCCACAAAACTGTGAGACCCAGAGACAAGAAAAATTATAGGGAAGAAGTAATGTCTTACATGATCTAAGTCTGCACTTAAATTTATGAGAACGAAAGGATAAGAAAACTCACTTTAACTTATCGTTGTTAAATCCCAGGCCTTATTTTTAACTGTACTGGTTCAGACATGTTCCTCTAGCTTACAGAGTGGTCTGTGAGGTTATCCATCTGACTGGTGACCTAGAAATAGCAAGACCTTAAAAAAGGTAAATCTCAAGCACATGAAATGCCTAAAATATACTATCTCTACATTCCCTTCTTATAGAAATGACTAAAATTTTTCAAACTCATAGGCTGACTTGTGGAGTTTGTGGCTAAAGCAGACCAACAGAATGAGAAATCTCATTTATTTTACATGAATATCTTGAAAGAAAATTCCTCCTGCTGACTCAGTTTTGTGTGTGTGTGTGTGTGTGTGTGTGTATAGCAATAAAATAAAATCTCTCCTTATTGTTCATTCATAATTAGGTCCAATGCCTACCTAAACATTGGCTTCCCTTTTTTCTCTAAGTTTTATTTTTACTTTTTCCTTAATTCAGACCTTGCAAACATGTTGTCATCAGCTGTTGAGTGTTGTATTCTAAACTGTCAATTAAGTCAATTATTTTATAGGGCTGTATATTTTTTTTACTGACATTTTGGTCCACTTTTTTTAAAAATTGCTTTTGGAAAGTTATTAAAATTTCCAGTCATGACCACTGATTTGTCTCTTCCATTATTCCGTAAATTTATGCTCTATGTGTTCTGAATCTCTCTGATTAGATGAATACACATTCAGGGTTTTTGTGACTTGATGATCAATTTATCCTTCAAAATATGCCTTTTTACCTCTGGTAATATTCCTTGTTTTTTTTTTTTAATATTAACTTACCTCTATCAGCTTTCTGTGATAATTGCTGCATCCTTCGACATATATGCTGTCTACATGTTATCTTAAAAATGCATGCCTGGCGAGCAGAATAGATTTGTGCTTGGTTCTTGCATCCAACCCTAATTTAGAAATAGAGGTTTAATGCAGTTATATTTTTATGTCTAGTTTTGCTTTCGGTTTGAAATATTTTTAGATTTGCATTCAAGTTACACTACCTCAGAGAGTTCACACATATACCCTATAGCTTTATTCTTCTGATAATGAACATAAATAACCACAGTACAATTATCAAAACCAATTAGCACTGGTAGAATACTGCTCATTAAATTATAAGCCTTACCTGAATTTTGCTCTTTTACTGTTCCTTTTACTCTTCTAGTATCCATTCAGGATAATTTAATCTCCGTTGTCTCTTCCCATCGGTGATGGTTCTCAACTCTCCTTGTCTCCCGTGACCTTGACACTTTACCAGCTCTGTGATTTGGCAAAATACTTGGTTTGTGTTTTCTTATAATCATATTCAAATTATGCATTTTGGGGGCAAGAGTATCACAGAAGTGTTGTATTCTTCTCCATGCTTGATGTCAGAGAATGCAGAATTTTGGTACATCATATTATTAGTATCTTAATCTTTTTCACTTGCTAAAACTGAAATCTACTGTGTTTCTCTTTAACAGAGCTATGTGTTTCTCTTTGTAACTGGTAAGTGTACTAGGAAAGATACTTTGATATTATGCCAATATCCTATTTTCTTTTCCAGGTTGTGCTCACTGATAATGATATCCACTGGAAGATAGCATACTTCAAACTTGTAAGTATTGTTTCAAAATATTTATTGGAAGACATGTAAGACTTCATGTTTCAAGTGGGGGTCAAGAGTAAGAAACATCATTGTAACAGGTGCAAGTGGCCTTGCCATTTGAGGCATGCAACCTGGTAGAACTATGGTGTAAGAGAAAATCAATGTAGAGACAGATACCAAATGGAACACCTGACAATCATAGGAGAATCCCATAGACATGAGAAATTAGTAGGCAGGTTTATGAAGATAGAGAAGTCCTTCAATCTGCCATCTACATGCTGGAGACCCCAGAAAATAAGACCAACTTTCAGTTTGTTCTTCTTGAAAGTTTTCCCAGAAATTATAACCGAAAATTAGCTCAAGGATGCTCCAGCTTCTGGATGGAATGAACTTCAGATGAAGATTGAGTCTCAGTGGTGGAAATGGTGAACTTTAGTGGATACTCTTGGTGCCCCACCCTGAGCCCCCTTAGCAGCCATTACACCCTTCCTTCCTGCTGTGCTGACCAATGACAACTCACAGCTGTTAACTCTCTGAAGATCTGCCCTCAGCCAAATGGGTGTCACCTGGCCCAAGAGTCATAGTCACCTATCCCTCCCTCCACCCCTGGAAGCAGAGTTGGACTCCAGACTGACTGACATGGAATATAAATAATTAGTTTCCTTCTCTAAAAATTGAGTACAAATCTATATTGCAATTGTTGGTCCCAAACTTTCTTAGATGATCATTGAAACTGATCATTGTAATCTGAGATTACATTGTTGCTTTCATCCCCGCCTCTGTTGTGTCTTGCTTATATCACCTTTCAGGAGAAAGCTTCTAAAAGAAGTCCGCAAGAAACTACTTGAATAAAAATCCCTATAGTAGCTTCGCTTCCAGGGAACTTGAACTAAGACACTAACACCAGATCACTTATTTTATAATATGCATATTTTATACTTAACGTATGTAAATGTTAAACAAGACATAATAATATATCTTGTATTCTCCACTTACCAACCTTTTCAGGCAAGAGATATTTTCCCTTATCTTTGTAAACTTCAAATAGCCCCTTGATTAATTTGAGCATAGTAGGCCTACAGCAGACAATTCTGAATATAAAGGCAGAAATGAGCTAATCATGTGGCCTTTGCTCAGCTAAGCACTCTCTTTATAACAGTTCTGAGCTATAGTCTCCATAAATGAATTTTTAATGCATTTTGTAGTGGAAATTTGGCTCATAAAAGATAAGCTCAAAAATATAACATCAAACCCTCGTGGTCTCAATTCCTTATTGAGCAGCATCATCTTTATTGTTGTTCACAAAATGAGATCATCATTCTCTTCTGCTTTCATATTAACTAGATTTGTTCAAAGATCTGATGTTAATGTCATCAGTCTGGATTATTGCATGAGTTCTGCTAACTGAGTTTTAAAATATAGCCATTAGCATGCCATGCAGGAAGATTTGATCTCATCATGTTATTAATCACTTGCTTTTCTGAGAAGATTGGAAATATGACAGGCAACTGTGTTTTATCATTGTTTTCATTTATCCATATATCTTTCCCACTTCAAAGTTTACAGAAGATAAGTCAGATAATGTGATTAGGTAGCCAAGCATATTCAATGTTCTGAAAACTAGGACATTGTTGAGATTAACTGATGGATTAAAAGGATTTAGAGAGGAGGTAAATTTTTGATTTGCATATTTCTCTAAAGAGTCTTGACTCTTGTCAAGTCTGCCCTCCCATCTTTTACAGAGCAGCAAACCAAAGCATTACATCTAACCATTTAGTAGTTGCAAATTATTCTTGCCTGTTTTTTTTGACCTTGAGCAAATTATCAGTATTTCTACACTAGATTTATTTCCTATAATCCATCAACTACATTGCTTTGGGGGCACTGAAAATGAGACAGGAGAGCGCTAATGTGACAGATGAGGACTGAAGTAATTAAATAGTGCTCAGCATAAGGCTACTATACATCTCTTTGACCTAGCATCCTTTGAAAATGCCTTAAATGCCAATTAAATAAACACTGCTTAGTAGTGGGCATTGTTCAATGCCACTCTTCCTTTTGGCAATTTTGGTCTCATCAATGACACTTTCAAAAAGATGAATTAATAGCCTTCTACTAGATGAGTGAACATAATTTATTCTATTGTGATTTTTAGTTCACCACTTAACATCTTTTTATGACTATATATATTCTATTTATGTAAAAATTTGAGATATGATGTTTTTGTAAGAATTTAAAATATACAAAAGTTTGAAGCAAAATACTCTTTTGCTCACCTATTCAGTCATTGAGTCACTCATTATCTATTCAATAAACCAAATCATCTTTCGTGAGGAGAAAAGCATGTGGTTACGTTAGAGTGATTCCATGTAATAATGGGTGTGTGTTCATAATGTACATATGGGAATACAAAGAAAGGACACCCAGTTCAAAGGGATGATATGGAGAAAGTCTTCCTGGCAAAGATGTGCTAGCAGCTGTCCTTAGTAAATAAATTAGAGTCAGCCAGGTGAAGGCTAAGATGAAGAGCCTGGTTTGGGTGAGTACCAGTGAGATGGAACAAGCAGGTGGATGCTCAAGAAGAGAGAAAAACATGAAATCAGTTGTACAAAGATGGATGTTTTTAGAAGGGAATGTGAAATAAGTTATTTTTTAAATGATGCAAGCATACATGTGTGTTGAAATGGAAATAACTTCTAGATTTTCTGGTGGCACTATTCTGAATATTTCAATTCCAAGTGTGTAGTAGGATGAGCATACTTTTTTATTACTTTTCTGGTGTTTTATTACCTACAGGGATAAACCAGCAATGGACTAGGGCTGTAGATGGAAGCTGGCAGGTTGTGACTGTAACTATGCTAAAGAATTCCATTCTCCACCTCTTCTCAAATCCTCCTTCATAGTTGCCATCTCTTTACAAAATATCCAGCTGTCAAAGAGACTCATTGTGTTCCTTGGCCAGAGAGTTCTCTAGTCCTGTTTTAAGAAGCAATTTTCGCATGTGGATGACTCAGGAAATGGAGTTTTCTAAGTTCTGAAATAAACTGTATTCAGTGAGTCAGTAGCTTTTAAACAAAACCAAAATATTTTTGAAGAAGAAAACACTGTGATACAAATAGACAGTGGTGGTAGTTGAGAAGCTTAAAGTGTTTTCACTACAACAGAGTGAATACTATCATCTGGAGAGAGATGAGTTGATCTTTTCTTTTGCTTTAGGCCTTCATGTTTTCTCTCTAATTAACCCTGAGGATTGAAAGAGAGAGTCCTGAATTAAAATAATTTCCACTCTGTCACTTTCTACATTGGGCAGATTACCAAATGTTTCCAATCTCTGTTTTTCACCCTTGCATCAGAATGATGACATTTTTGATGTTTGAAGAAGAAAGCTTTGAACAACCCGTGGTGCATAGGAGTTTGTCAGTGGTAGCTATTTTGATGCTGCCTTGACAAACAATTAAGTGCTGACAACCTGAGGCTACTGAGCAATTTCTCAAAGGAGGCAGGAACCCAATTTCTACTAATACAGAGTAGAAATGTTTTGGAATCCAGGTGAGTATTTATAAACATTTTTTTTTCTGTTTTGCAAATGCCTACCAATATGTAAGATAAAACATGTTAACTTTTTACAAACACTAATAATTTAAGAAGATACATGATAAATGTTTTTATTGTTCGTTATATAGATTTTCATTTCTGTAGTAGCTTCTGGTGATATCTGTGTTATTTTAGTCAAATGAGGAATTTCAGGTTGATATCAGCTTCCTGTGACGTAGTATTTCATATCAATGTGGAAATAGGAGAGAGGGCACAAAACACTCACATAGAAAATGTAATCTTCAAGGGGCTGAAATAGGTTTTCATTGAATTGTCAAAATGAAAAGAAAATGCAGTGGTAGGATAATTTTTATTAAACAAAGTTGGAAATTTACATAGATTTGTTTCTAATTTGACAACAGTAAATTGTTGTCTTACTCTTTCAATGAATCTTGTGTGAGTCCTATGGTTTTTGCATCCTTATTGGCATGATAATCCTTATCACATATTGCTTTCTTTTTCAAATGTACTCTTTAAAAATGCCAGCTACTTTCTAGCTGTTTACTCTTTTCCAACATAGCTAACTAGCATTGAGTCAAGATGGTGTCATTTCATATGCAGACTCCAACACCATTTCAGGCCCTTTGACCATTCTTCAAATAGCTGATTCCCTGGAGTGCAGAGGTGTTGGCAGAGATGGCAGCAACTGACAAGGTGCTGAGCATTCTAGTGCATTCATTAGCTACTTAGCTGTCAGGGTCTTTATTTCTACAGGAGACTATGGAAGTTCATCTGATTTAAATAGATTGAAACATTTTATAAAAAAATGAAATGAAGTCAATTCTCAGAAGCATTTTGTCAACACATCTATGCATATTTTATGACTCTGATTTTGTATTCCTGTTCCATTCAAAGATAAAACTAGTATTTTACCTTCGTATTTAGTAGACATGTGCATTTCCATATTATTCAATAATGCTTTCCATCAAATAAGCACTTTGACATTGCCCCATAAAGAAAATAAAACCTAGTTAAAAGGGAACTATTCAGTAGGCTTTGTCAAATGTGTGCATTGTCTATTGTGGTAGAAAGAATTCTGAGATGAAATCCAGTGACCCTCTGATGTTGTACGCTTTCTCCTTGAGTGGGGGTGGAACCTGTGATTATTGGCAGATACCATGCCCATAATTAGGCTATATTATATGACAAAAGGGTATTTGCAGATGTGATTAAGTTCCCAAATTGGTTGTTCTTGAGATAAAGTGATTATCTAGATGGTCCTCATGTGGTCACAATTAGTCTTTTAAATCCATGTCTTGAGGACAGATACAGAGGAGATCAGAGATGCAAAGTACAAGGTCTCAGTATGCAATTGCTGACTTGATAGAGGGGGATCATTAGTAAAAATGAATGTGGGAGGCCCCTATGAGCTGAAAGTGGCTCATGGTTGGTAGCCAGCAAGGAAATATGGAGCCCAGTTCTGAGTTCTGCCAACAGAATGAACATGAAGGATGGTCCAGAGTCTCTCCATTGAAAATGCATTTATCATTGTAACCCTAAAGAAGAACCCAGCTATGTCATGTCATAACTGTGGCCTGCAGAACTATGATCTAATATGATCTAATGAACAGGTATTATTTTAAACTGCTGAATTTACCACAGATTGTTACACAACAAAAGAAAACTAATATGCCCCTTTTGCACTAAAAAAAAAAAAAGCTTTAGTTAATTTGTACTGAATATTTCAAATTAACTAGGATGTTAAAATAGTTTTTCTTTTTTTTTCAGATATCTTCAGTTTTGAGAAGTGCTTTTTATTTTAATATCGGTTGGAATGTTTTAACTTTGCAGCTAATGTGGGCGACTTACATGAATGTTCATACACTATTCTGTTTTATATATTCAAGCCAGGTTTGAAATGTTCATTGAAGAGGATGAAAGTAGGAAGAAATATAGGCCATTAAAATTTCTCTCTGTTAAAAATTCCAGATTAGAAAAGTTATAAAACTACATGACTTGCTGGGACACATCATATTAATGCTAAATTTAATTCAGAGGATGAGATGAAATGCAAGCAGGAATGTAATTAAAAGCAATTTAGTCAAGGAGAATCACAGGGAAGATTGTCCAGATTGGAAAAGAATTTCATGGAGGATGATGCTTTTGAAGATACTGTTTATCTATCATCTTCTAAACAGGGGAGTTTCCAGAGAGAGGCTTCAGGGGGAAACACTGCTTAATTTGAAAGAGAAGTTCCCATATTTATTTGATGTAAGGAAGGAATGGTAGTCTCGGGAACCAGACCACTTTTATGGTTCCCAAAGTGCTTTTATGAAGGAAAATTAAAGATTAATTCCCCTTTACCACTAAATAGCTAAGATCAGCGCAGGAAACCTGCCAAGAGATGGTATAAGAGATTGACCTAAATCTGGTTTGTTAGTCTTCTTCCAGTTCAACAGTGTATGTTTCTATTTTGTAGAAAAGGGGGCAGTGAAAACCTTACTTTTTACAGTTTTATTTTAATTTAGTAGAAGAGCTATGAAGCAAATAGAAACTTTGCAACTTCTTTCATGTAAAAAGTTCCAAATTAAAATGTGCAGCAATTGACTAAAAGAGGTCAAGTTTTACTTTCTGCAGATCTTAGCTTTGGGGAAAATTGTTGCATTTTGCAGAGTAGCAGAAAGAACTAAGAGGATTATTTTAATACATGATACAAATAAGTTGTTCAAAGTAAACTACTTATAATCTTGGACTATGTATCAGAAAGTGTGTTTAAAGAGACTGTCAACTGAAAGTCTCCTGATTGAGAAGTTATTCTGATTTTTGGATCTATTACTTTGAATACCAATATTGCATTTATTTTGAAATTTATAATATCACCTTTTATCAAGATAATGTTTACTTAATATACTTCTCAAAATAATAAAAACTATTGGAATTAAAACTAACAGATATAGTGACTGAGTAACTGCTAATAATAATAAAAACCATATAATACGTATTCTGGATTTCAACTAGGATTCTAGAAGGAATTCAGCATGTAAGTTGACAAAGTGCTAATCCCTCCCCTAAGGGAGTTGTATGTGTAGGAGGAATCAATTTTTCTCTATTCTACCACCTTCCATTATTTCCAAATCTGAAACTCAAAATATTCATTCATTATTTAATTAATTAAATATTCATTAAATACCAACTTCATACAGCAATGAATAGAATAGGCAAAGATCCTTATCTTCTTTGGGAGAGAAGTAGCATTAATTGAAGGGCAAATTACAATTTAAACCAGAAGGAGAAAATACATGTACAAAAGACATTCAGAATTTGCTAAATTTTACTGGTAAAAACATCAACAAATCAATGTGGAAATGAATCTCTAAGAATGGTTCTCAACCAAGGACATGGATAAATTTCTTCTGGAAGAAATTTATCTGGTCAAGAAACTTACCTGGGTAAAAATCTTACTCTATCACTGTGCCAGCCCAGGAGTCTGAGAAACTGTAGGTTGTCAGGCTTCTAAAAATGAAGTAGGAAGGTAAGGGTCACGTTCCCTTTGTTCTTCATTGTGGTTTTAAAGTTTTATTTTATTAAAATTGGAAAATTAGCACAAATACTTACAAATTTTCATGGCAGCAGGCATGAGGGCTAGAGAAGTCTGAGAGGAAAAATTTGTAAAACAGTAATGGATGAAAATTTCCCCAAATTGATGAGAACAGTAAGACCACCATTATTAGAAGCACAAGAAACATGAAGACCAAAGTATATAATTATTGAATAGCTTGTAACAGTATAGTCATGTGTTACTTATGATGAGGATATATTCTGAGAAATGCATTGTTAGACAATTTCATCATCAAGCCCATATCATAGAATGTAATAACACAAACCTAGAAGGTATAGCCTACTACATACCTAGGCTTATGTGGATTAGATCATTTGAACCACCGTTACATATGTGGTCCATCATTGATCACAACATCTTTAAGTCACACATGACTATAATAAAGAGAAAAATTCTAAAGAAGTCAGAGGAAGAAAGGCATTATTGGGAAGAATAAAGGTAAGGAAGTCAGTCAGCAAATTTTTTTTAATATGCAAGCCAGAATAGTGGAACAATTAAATGTACTGTAATATACTGAATACCCTTTTGCAGAAAGTAAAACTTGACCTCTTTTAGTCAATTGCTGTACATTTTAATTTGGAACTTTTTACATGAAAGAAGTTGCAAAGTTTCTACACTATCAAACTAGAATTTTTAGCCCAGAGAAAATAATGCTCAAACATAAAAGTTGGATAAAGACATTTGAGACGTACAAGAACAGAATAAATTTAAAGTAGACCTGAACAACAAGAAAATATTAAAAGGAAATCTTTCAAAATAAATCATTATCTCCATGAGAAATATGCACACTTAGGTTCATCGCTGCACTATTCACTTTAACCAGAACGTGGAAACAGCTCAAGTGTCTACTGATGAGTGAATGAATAACGAAAATGAGGAACAAAAGTAATGGTGGTATAATTTATATAATGGAATATTACTCAACCATAAGAAGGATATCCTGCCATTTGTAATGACATGGATAAATCTTGAGAGCCTTATGCTAAATGAAATGAGTGAGAGAAAGACAAATTGTCTCCACTCTTATTTATATGTGGACCCTAAGAAAATTAAACACATGGAAACAAAGAGTAGATTGGTGGTTGCCAAGTCTGGGTTATGGGGTAAATGAGGAAATATTGATCAAAGGGTATAAACTTCCAGTTATAAGGTGAACATTCTGGGGAATCTCATGTACAGTTTGGTGACTAGTTAACAATAGTGCATTATATGTTTATAAGTATTGTGTACTTGAAAATGGCAGGCTCAACTCTATGCAGTTTACAAGAAACCTACATTAAATGTTACCACATGCATATACATGCACACACACATATACACACATAAATGTAATTAAATGAGATGATAGGTGTATTAATTAACCTTGTAGTGAGAATGATTTAACGATATATACGAATATCAAATAATCACATTGTATGCCATAAACTTACGCAATGCTGTGCTATAATAATAATAATGTATAAATAAATAAATAAACAAACAGATGAGAGGACTTCTGACATTAGAAAAATAATACCAGATGGAAATCTGGATCTACGCAAATAATTCAAAAACACGGAAATTGCAGCTGTTTGGATAAATGTGAAGATATTTAAACTAGCATTTAATTTCTTTAAAAGAGAATTGACTCTTTAAAAAAAAAATGGCAGCACTGTCTTATGGGAGATTATAAGAGTTATGGCCACAATAGCAATAGCGCAAGGAACAGAAAAAAGAACACTAGAGGCACACTGTTGTTAGGTCTTATACTACACATGAAGTAGCGTCATATCTCTTGACGATAGACTGTGGAGTATTGAAAGTGACCCAAAAGCAAAGTCAAATAATAGTAAATGGAATTATGTTAAATAATCAATAAAGACATAAAACTGAATAATAAAAATTACTGAATCAAAAGAGGCAGAAAATCAGAGAAGAGGAAGCAAAGATCTAAAGAAACAAATAAGTTTCAAAATTACAGCAGTTTAAAAATCCCCCAAATCAATAATTACATCAAAACATCACAATTAAAAAAAAAACATAGACTCTGTCAGTTTATATAAATGTGTAACACTCAGTTCTATGCAGACTACCTGAAAAATATTTTGAATATAAAGGCAGATAAATGCAAAGCAAAATATTTTTAAATGATATATCATATGAACACTAAAAAAACTGGAGTGCCTCTACTAGGACTAGACAAAACAGATGTCAGATTAATAACTACCAAGGAGAAGGGTATGTGTGTTATTTTATTATGAGGCATCCTGAAAGCCCAAATTCAAACATGTAATGCGGGTTTGGTCAATCATAATGTCTTCTAAGGACTCAGTACATTAACACGAAAATGTAGGAAAATCTTTAAAATGTTGCAGAAGTGCACTATTGTGAGACAAAAAGAAGTGCTAGCCATGACCTTGGCCATTCTAGTGTCATTCTCACAGGACAACAACTGGGTTATAAATGCCATGTTGCCGTTTTCTAGGCTTTCTCTTCTCCAGCAGGTGTTCACGCCATTATAGGAGTTTCTGATTTCTAGGAGTTTGTAGATGATTTGACTATGTAGTTCAACATAGTTGCTAAGTGACAAATACAGGAGTCAAAGGGACTCACTCATTTTGCTTTTATTCCCCCTCAATTTGTTCATCTGTCATGGAGAGATAATAATCATGGGTTATTATAAAAATTCAATAGTATGTATATAACATATATACTTATATGTGCTTATTATGTATTTGAATATGTACCTCCTGATAACTGCTTTTATTATTATTTGAATATGTATGGGAGAGCTACTGTATACTGGGTACATCTAAAACAATATTCCTCATTTTTTCACCTAAAATTGCCTTAATTTAAAAAAAACACTATTCGACATCCTCAGGGTTTTGACAAGTGGTTATATGACAAGATCAACTACAAGACTATTAAAATATCTTAGTAGCTTCAGGCTTCACCTCAAATTACTCCAACTATACATGCAGCAAATATGTTTTAAATTATAAGCCATTGAGAAATGAGCCATATTTATTTGTTGACTTTAAGGTAGTGCCAGACACATAGTCTACTACTCTAGTTAAGAAGTGAGACAAAATGATACAACTTATTACGGACAATAACCCTGTGATCTAGGCATCATAATTTCCACTCTCACAATGAAGATACTGATGAAGAGAATTAACCCTACAAAAAAATCTGCCTACTATTATACATCTTAGTATACACACAATTATACATTTTATTGTAAGATGTGGAGTTCCATCTTCCTAGACAAGGTCTCCAATACTGTGTCATGAAGTTCTAGATCACTTGACCTGCAGTTAAGAAAAGAGTTCTGCGATTGTCTGGAGTATCTAATATTCTTCCAAAGGTAAGCCAAGCAGACAAGGAATGCATGTCTCATAAACTGATTTCACTTCACTGACATCATCACATTTCTTAATCCCTCTCTTCATTCTCCAAACTTTACCCTTCTTTTCTCAAATCTGTAATTGCAAAATTTTCTACAGTTGTAAATCATGCATTATTTTTAGAACTTTCACCTAAAACAATGCTCAAAATTTAGGTGAAATTTCAAAAAGTGGATTGTGATTAATTATTTGCATGAATGACTTCTAAGTTCTTATACTTGCTATGCCAGGCAAGTCAAATGAGATAGGTTTGATACAAGATATTGACTGTTTCCAAATACTATCGTTAGATTTTTCCAGAGAGCTGACTTATCAGCCTTAATCAACTTATTCAGTTATACTGATAACTACATAAAGATAGAATTAAAGACTACAAGAAATTTACCTGAATTTCTTCATATTCATTTGTTTGTGCATATCTATACATATATGTATAGATATATGTATATATATGATATTTTCTTTAAGACTAGTAATGGCATTGAAATAGCCATGATACTTTGCCATACAAGATTCCTTCCTATAAAACTTTGATTTCTAACCGTGAAATGTGTGAATTTTCCTCTCCCTAAATCATCCTAAAGAAACTTCTCATTTCACTTACAATTAGATAGTACTCCTTGCCACTTATATTTGTAAATAAGTTTTTTCAAACACAGAAAATGAATTACTTTTGTTCCTCATTAAAGAAAATATCTCAGTGCTGTTGAAATATACTAGTCAGCCAATTTCTTCACCTGCAGTTTGCCTTTGCATAATGATCTCATCATGAAAAATAAACTGCCAGTTTGATTATAGCAAATCTTCAGTTATTAAAAAAAACACATATATTTAGGTAGCACTGATAACCTTCCATCCGCATTTTCTATAATGTTATTCCAAACTGAGTCCAAGTTTGGATAATTAGCAGTGGCAGATGGAAAGTTTTGCCAATTGCAAATCAAATTGCTCAAATAATTCTTCCACCCATTATTTAGAATTCATCATGTTTAAGAAGTCAAAATAAGAAATCACATTTTTCCTTATCAGATTCATTTGCAAATCTCCATAAATATTCTGGTTCTAAGAGAAATGAATGAGTTAAGTAAGTGACAGATTTATCAGCCAAAAATCTGATATGGTGGTTAAATTTATAAGCAAAGTTCACCGTCTCAGAATTATACAACTGTTGCAAGAAGAGAAAAAGTTTATTTAAACATCCAGATACTTGGCTCTGTAATAACAATCTTAAAATAGATTATCATCAGAAAAAAAAACACAAAACACCTGAATAACTGAGTAAATGTTTCCCACTTCTAGTGGCCAAATCTCTCCCTGAAAGTCAGCCTGCTATCATCAATTGCATTCTGGATATCTAAACTTGGAAGTCCTCAGATCCCAGACTAAATTAATCATCAAACACTAGGAACTTGTTTTTTCTCTATTGTTCCTATGTTCCCTGTCTTATGAAAGGATGTCTTATGAATGGAAATTGGGGGCAAAATCAGAAACATTTTTCTTTATTGTCTCTCCACTCATTTCTAGTTCTTAATAAATATTTTTTGTTTTAAACTAAAACATCTGCCTTAAGCATCTACCTCCATTATTCTTCACATTTAAGGAAACAAGTTCTATGATGTCTACATTAGCATGAGCTCACCGATTCATCCACCTTCTTAGACAATCTCTAGGTGGGGAAAGATAAGAAATGGAGTAGATATAAAAATCTGTTTCCCTCCTGTGTTCAGCCCATGCCAATCTCCAGTTCCTAAGCACCTCTAATGTAGTTCTTCTAAACCAAAGAGTTGAGATATAACTGATTGAGAAGGACTCTGTATCTGCTGCTTTAGTGAAGAGATGGTTCAAAATCTTGTGGTGACATTGCATTTGTTTCCTTTTCACTGGTTTCTGATTCTTACTCTGCAATTCTGTTATATTTCCCAAAAATGTCTTAGTCACTAAACAAAGCTGCTAGTGGGGCTCTGTATTGCTGGTCATCTTTTTTATTATAATATGTTGCAAATGTTCTGAATAAATATATGTTGTGTGAAAAAAAAATAGTGGCCTGAAGACTCAATGACTGCATGTGTCCCTGCCACCTAGATCCTGATGCAGATTCTTAACAGAGGTCCCAGTCTACAAGTTTTTCTTCTCATCCAAACCATTCTCCAGTCTCCACCCACCAGAGTGATTCTTTAAACACATGAATCCCTTCTCAAATCTTTTCAGTAGAACCCATTGCCCTGAAGGAAAGGGGGAGGCTTCATAATGGGACTTCTAGACTGTAACCTAACCTCTAGATGAGTCTGCAGTTGGTTCTTAGGCCACATAACTGTCCCTTCGTTACATGTCAGTTGTTCTCAGCTTCTTCATGGCTGTCTGTTTTCTTGTGCATTTCCTTTTCACACATCCAATACCTTCTTTTCTTAGTTTGGCTCTTACTCATCTTTTAGCTCCAAGTCGGTTATCACTTTTTTTAATGCTCATGTTGGGACTATAACCTTTTCTTTGAGCTTCAACAGCAACATGCATTTCTCTGTTCAATGCATTTTATGGTTTCCTCATTATGCCTCTGTATTTCCAACTGAACTGAAAATTCCCAGAGGACAAAAATTATGTCTTTCATTTTCACTGTTATATTTTCACATGTAGCTTAGTGACAGGAACACTGGAAGCAGTTAATAAATATTTGTTAAATGAATTATCCAAAAACGAATAAATGTTAAGATTTTAGATAAATCTATTTCTAAGATAAAATGATGTACAAATGTGAAGGCATAAGAAAAGAAAAGAAATAAATTCAATACAGACGTATTTGTTGAATTCTTTAAATGAATGAGTGGTAATAAAAACATTTCTTATTTTGTTTCCAGTTTTTCACATCACTTTATATAAACCCAGGAAAAATAATCATTGGATGTTTCACATTTTCATTTCAGACTGCTATAACCATTTGATAATTTCCTGATCTTTCTAATATTAATAGAAAACATATCATTCTTGCTAGATGCTCTGTGGGAGGAAGAATTGCAATGAATGGGTTTGCTCTCTGGATTCCTTTTGTATCATCTACAGTGGACATGCAACAGGACATCTTACATTTGCTTAAGACCAGAACTAGCACTGCTTCTGACCCTGGTTTCGTATCTGATCCCACTTGACCATGCACTTGATGTTGATCTCCATTCGTGAAGGCAAATCATTGTGTTATAACCAATATTATCTGACATTCATTAAGAATTACTATATGTTAGGCATACCTAATTAATCTTCACAATATCCTGAGATGCACATGTAGTTATTACAGAGACGAGGGAATTAAAAGTCAGAGAAGTTAAGGGATGTAGGTCAAGAACAAACAGGAAATCACCAAGCACATCCTCAGTTGGCAACTGTCTCATCATTTTTTCTAATCATGAAGACCTTTTAGGCACAATGGTGACTGATGACTGATTGAGTTTGCGTCTCAACTCTCTCATTCTCTCCCAATTATCTCTCTGTCCATCTCTCTCTCTCTCTTCCTCTCTCTCTGTCCCCTCCCTCTCCTTGCCTTGCCAAATCAAATCCAGTATCCTACATAGAAGGAAATTCTGGCACTGTATTTCTCATTTTGAACTATTTGACAATAGAATGATCTAGTAGAGGAGGGAGATATGTGCTTCTTTTGCTGAAAGAATGAGACATAAAGTCTTTACACATTTTCATACAGTTCTAAGATTTAAATTGTGCTGAGATGTCTATGCAGGGCCAAAGTCATAGTCATGTGTCTAGGTACAAATGGTGACCAGAGGACAATCCTGAAACTCTCAGATCTAGGATGTCAGAATTAATGCACAGATATAGCTATTAGCTGGGCTCCAATTTTTCTTGATAAATATCTCATGCAGAGACTCAAGTAATTAGACCACATTTTCTAATGTGGTGACCTAGATCATCCAAATCTTGATGCTCTGTAAGTTTTATAACAACTCCCCTTATGCAATGATTAACTCTCTAAAATGCAGTGTTTACTGAGTATCTGTTATTCCTGTGGTCTTTGTTTAACAGTTCCTTCTGCAAAATCTAAAAATGTATTGTGTGTCCAAAGAGTTATAATCAAAGTGTAATTTGCTGCTAATTTCAACAAATGAACATGGATTCAGAAGTGGAAGGAGAAGTCAAATGCGTCAATGGACTAGGTACATATAAGAAGGAGAGGAGATTGAGATGAATTCAGAGTGAAAGAATCTCAAAAAAACTCAAAAAGAAGCATGAAGCTGACACTAATTTTTAGCAAATGAAAACCACATGTTTTAAGACATACTGGTACAAAGTCCAAGCTACTGCCTACTACTTCTTAGTTGTGTGATCTTGATTAAAACACATTTAGTTTAAAAAATGAGTCTCATTTTCTTCGTTTGTTAGTTATAAATAAGAATAGTAGATATTTCATGGGATTGTTCTAAGACTGAATTATGATAGTACATGAAAAGTGTGCTCAGTAATATAAAGTGCCCAGTGATCATTAATTGGTATTATAAGAGATTGTGTTAAGTAATCATCTTTTAAAATTTTTCTTTAAATGTTGTCTGAGTGTAATATCTCAAATATTGTTCAATCATGCTCAGAGCAGTGGAATTTTATTCTCTCATATCTGATACTACAGTCCTGTTGAAGAATTGCTTTCAAATAAATGGCTAGAGATACATAGTGGATAATATCATATATGGCAATTATTCCTTGACATATATGCATGCTTCATGCCAATTCTTTATCTCCAGTTCTCTCATCAACTTGCTTATTTAGAATCTGTGTACAAAGATTTGATGGAACAATTTATTGACATCAATTAAACATATTAAGAAGAACTTGGCTCACATTTGTAATGTGCCCTTATTTTAGTTTAGAAATAAGTTAGAATTTAACTCCTTTTCAATGATTGTACGAAACAAGAGTAATAGACTTTTAGCTTTTATAAGCCTCATGCCAGGTACGTTCCTATATTGGCAAACAAGTAACAGTTATTTCAATTTAGGTTGAATTTATAAAGACTCTTCCAATTGCTTTGAACTATGTAAAAACGGTCCCAGGAAGAAGACTGTGAACATAGTTACAAATATTCCCAGGACATGTTATTTGGAATCCATTTTTCTTTACCTTTGCCTCCTCAGTCTGTATACTTAGGTTCAGTTATAACTTTGTTGCTATTTTAATTTTCTGTAAATTCTTATATATCTCTTTTTATCCTCATCCTTATTCTCACTTTATTTCAATTGTCTAAGAGGATAGCTAGAAATGATCCAATTTAGTAACTGATTTCACCTTCAATAGTGGTTATTAATATAATCCCATTATCAGTTAAGATTGCACCATCTTTCAAGATTTACTGAAAATTGCAATAATCCCTCTTTCTAGATGGTAAGTTTAAGGTTCTCAGCAAGATTCCAATGGTTAAAATTCTCATGATTATTTCTGGTGTTAAATTATTTTTCCTATTGAACTCTTGTTTTTGTGTCTCAATGCTGTATTTGTTCATGACTCTGTCTTCTACTGACACAAAGGTGGATAATCTCCTTCTTCAAAATATCACTGATACAGGACAGTTTTAGATATAGCAGAGTTTATCAAGATTTAAAGCAATGGAAGACTATTACATAGCAGCATTATTTCCCAAACTGTTTAATACTGAATAGACTCATTCTTTATAAGAGTATTTGGCTACTATCCATCAAGAATTTCTTAGTAATCATAAAGTTCTCTCTCTCTCTCTATCTGACAGATTAAAGTCTATTTTTCCTGCCTTCTCCTATTCCTTGTTTTATTTTAAATTTCTATTATTTACAGAAAAAAATATCTTTTTTTTTCCTTCTTGAGACTTTCCAGAATATGGCCTCAGAACTCACATATCTAAAGCAGAACATCAAGGTGTTTTCCTAAACAAAGATAGTAATTTCCCTAAGGGGAATTCTGAACCAGCTGTTGACAGTACGATGTTACTTATCCTGCCACCTTTACTTAAAGAATAGTCCATGAATGCCTTTTGAGAATTAACGTTTCCAGGAAAAGGCATATGTGATATGGCAGAAATATGATAACACAATTTTTTTTCAACATTTTGATTTTGTTGATATGTGAAATTAATCTGTCCCAATGCACAACACTGTCGAAAATGCTAGATTGAATGTAAGGGTGACACACATTTATTTTTCCCGTCATATATTAATGCAGTTTTCATAAATAGTTCTCCTACCAAATCTGGATAACCACACTTGAATCAAATTTTCATGTTTTTTTCTTTTTTCTTTTCCTTGGGGAATGTTCTTTTCTTATTCTAATTTCATTTGCTCCTACAAAAGGTTCTCAACAAGATTCCAATGACTTATCCTTTGGAGAGCCCCTTAATAATGGACTGGTGACTAGGAAAGGGTAATGGCACGGGAACCCAGCCCTGTCCTGGGCTCATTGTAGAAGCCAAGTCTCAATGAAAGGGGCAGAATAGGGAGCTGAAGCTGAAAAGCAAGACTGACATTAAACAAGAATACCAGTAATTGGCCAGAATGGAGAAGACAAATTAATCAACAGGCGATGGACCAACTGGAAAAACCAAATCAGTACAATCCTTCCCCAATACCTGGTGTATATGAAGTGGAGGGTTCTTCTTACCACCTACCTCTTCTTTCCTTTCTTCCTTTCAGAGAGGAAGGCTCACTCTCACTCTTGAGAGTGACTTTTCTGTTTTTTTTTCAGTAGAACTCTTCCTACTCATTAAATGGTCCTGAATTTCCTTTCAGAGACTTGAACTCAAAAACCTAACTGACAGGGTGAGGAAAGACCAGGACGGTGAGAGAACGTAATGGACTGGGACTGGAGATATGGCTAGCCCTTGGGACAAGGCTTCCGTAGCACTTGTCCAAAACCAAGGTCAGACTGGTGGCCTGTTCAACCTGAAGTCTACATTCATTATCTTTCTCACTTCTTCTGTCAGCCTCTAGTACTTCTGAACAGAGTCCTTGCTACACCCATATCGACATTTCTTGATCAACTGAAAATTTATATGATGTGAATAGTCAAGAACTCTTTGTGGGTTTTTCTCCCCATTTGTCGTGCCTGTGCATATAAACTGTAATATTGTCCCCCAAGTCAAAATCTGAATCATATGGAAGCATTGTGGTCACAGTGTTAAGAAACACATCATGATGGAGAGCCCATAGCAGTCCGAGCTTTATGAAGACGACTTGAAAAAGATGTCAAGCAGAAAGTACATCTCACAACCCTTTTGCTTGGAGACACTTGGAAGCAAAGGAAAACAGTGAAAGAGCAAAGGAAAATATTTCTGGTGGCTTACTTGTATATGCACACAGATTTGTGTCACTTATATGTAAATGCACTTAATTATGCATTTCTGTAAATATGCCTATGATAGCTAATCAGACTTCAGATTCTCCAACCTTATCTCTTGCCACATAAAGACAGTCACTCTGAAATGCTTGTTGCTTTCTTTACTTCCCTTGTGAAATGAAAATACTATGGACTTGAACTCCATACCCCTTCAAGATGACTCATTCTTTAAGTCACTCTCTTCCATCATTTAATACTCTTCCTCATACTCAAATCCAATACAAAGCCTATCTGGTAAAATACACTATCACACAATTACATTAATCATTGAGTTTTATTTTGTTTCTTTCTTCAGAGTGAGCTAGACACAATCAGGAGAACTTGGGTTAGAATTTTAAACTAATTGACTAATCTAGATAATGAAAACCTGCATTTTTTCCACCTCACTGTCACCTTACTTTGATTTTATAGTAAACATCATGAAAATGTGTCTTCTGTAATTCTCTCCCAGAGTCTTTCTTGTTGATAAGAAGTCCCTCCAGAAATTCACCTCATAAAAACATTGCATTGCAATTACTAAGCCATCTCCAAGAACGAGATGAAGAAACAGGGATACTCTGATATATCTATGGTGGTTGCAGGATCGAAATAATACATTTCTTATCCTTCGCATTACATGTCAGTTATGAGAGGAAGGAGGTGGTGTCAGAATTTGTTTTTAACATTTATTTTCTGCAAGATAGCAAAAAGAGAATTGCATTGTGTAGACTCCTAGTTATCTTCCCTCAGTATAGCCATTGCTGGAAGTTGAGACATTAGATAAGCAGTATGGTCAGGTTTCTTCCGAATGCATAATATTCCTTATTATTGCTTCATTTTAGGTTCTTAAAATTCAGTTAAAAAAAAGAAAAAAAAAAACCCTCTTTAATGTATCGGTTACTTTTGAGGACCACACCATAAACTAAAATAAATCATATTTTGAGGAGTAAATACACATCAGCACATGGAGAGCTTACTCTCAGTCCTGATGAGCATTGATTTTTATATGTATGCAAATTTATGCACACAGAGGTATTACACAAGCAAATGCTAACAGTCTTCCTGAGCTACGGCAGTGTCCCTGAAGCAAAGCGGTGACTCAAATGTACATTTTTCATAATTTGTCTTGTATACGTGTGCACATATAAACACACACACATGCATATGCACACATACATGCACACAAGGAGACAACTACGAGACTTGAGTTCAACTAACAAAGTTGGCATTGTGTATGTCTGCCTTCTTCAAATGCTATCTGCAGCTAGCCTAGTTTCTCAAATTACTCTGCTTCCTACAAAACTAATTTAAAAATGAATATCCCACTGACTTCAAGGGGTTTTCATCTCTTTAGGATGGTGATGAAGGCTAAAAATGTGTGCCTGGTACCCCAGTGAAGAATGAAGTCTGGGTTGGCAAAGCTCAGCAGTGCTGTAACAGCCCCAGTACCCCTCAGGGTGCTGACCATTAATCCCTGAGAAATCTTTCAAAGGGTTTTAAGTGGTAAGTAAAGAGAAAATGGGCCCCAGGAAAAAAAGTCCTTCTTTGGATTGCCTTCAAATCAGAATTCCATAGTCATTTAAGAAATGAAATTGCTCAGAATACAGTTAATTTTGTGCTATGAATACAGAATGGCATATCCTTATTTTTTTTCTTTATCACAACTAGATTTTTGTGCAAGAAAGGCAATTCGACTGCAGCATTCATTATTAGAAACCATACAGGAAGTTGCTCTAAACTCAACGTCTCAGCACGCGGGTGTATAATAAATGCTAAACAACTTCCAGGAAATTAAGGTTCTTTACATTTCCGAATAAGATGAAGAAACACACACACACACACACACACACACACACACGAAGGAAATTAATTATGGTGTAATTACGGCACAGCTGCTCTAGAAATGTGGACGTACCCCGCTTTTCTCTTTGTTGATCAGATATAATCTGATTATGCTCCTTGCTTGAAGTATCTCTGGTTTTTCAATCTCCAAAAATAAATTCTCAATTAAGTATGACATTTCCACATCTACTGGCTAATTACTTTTAAAATAGGATTAGTCTTGTATAGTTTCAACCTAATCCTTTCACGCATTGAGGTAAGATCACAGATGAGAATGTAGGCAGAGTGAATTTTTGCAGGGGAGTAGTCGATCAGAGTTCTTTCCTGTACCCCAGTCTTTCTTCCTCCATGTTAAAACTCTGGCACATCATCAGTGGAGAAGACAATTCGTTTGGTCAGATTTTTTTTTTTTCCTTAAGGAAAGGTGCAGGCAGGAATGAAGGCAAGTAGGCAGGTTGGCAAGAAGAGAGAGGATTATTTTATTTTTATTTTTTACTTTTTTTCGTTGCTCACACTGGTTGATTCTCCCCAGCCAAGAACTGGAATCCTGTGGAGGTGGATATGTGGCCTGTGTGCCTTCAGAGGCTATTGACCTAACTGCTGCTCCACCAGTTTATGCCCCTCAGATGTCTTTAAAGTTTGGTGCTGTTTTTGATCGCTGGGTCTCTTTCCTCTATTCATCTCCTTTCTCCAAAATGTCACTTTTCCTTCATTTTGCCATTGACACAAGTTTTTCTTCAGGTTGCTCCTCATACTTTTAAGAAAATTAACTCCAATTTAGCTAGTTGCATTAGAGTCTAAAACTAAATTCATTAATTTGCCTTATCTCTTCTCTTCCCCATCTAGACATATATTAGCAATTACTACATACTTGAACTTTAGAATGTAATGAAGTGTTTTTATATATCCAATGATATTTTAATATTATCAATTTACAGGTGAAATATAAGAGTAGGAGATGTTCCTAAGCAGGTACAAATACAAGAGTATTGAACCTGTATTTGCCTTCATTCTAAAGTTTATTGTGATGCATTACTTCAGAGTGCTTCCCTTCAATCAAATGTTTCTTAAACCATTATCCTACAGAAATATTAATGCGCATACCAATTCTAGTTAAAAGAAAAATTCTATCATATCAATAGGGAGACATTAGAATTTATGGCTAAAGGCTTTCAAAATGTGTGGCTTTGAATTTCATTGTCTATCAAATCATATAAGGAATTAAGACCTAACCAAGACAGATGGAAACCCTTTTCATAGCTATTGTTTATTAAAATCAATTAGGTTGTCTGTCCTTCTTGCCAAAAGTAGGTAATTTAGATGATACAACACTTCTTTTAGGATGTCTTGTATCAGCAGGAAGTCTTATCACATCAGATTTTAAACACAGACACTTTTCTTTACGTAGCGTGGAGTGAATTGCTTTCCAGAAAATTTTGCATAATTTTAATTTGCCTTTTTATTGCTATTAATGAGCCATCTATACCTGTGGTTTTCTATGAAATTTAAAACAAACGTACTGGGAAATTTTAATGCAGAAGCACATGATTAAATAAACGATGTCAGCTAGAATTAAGAAGTATATTGATAAGTTCTAAATATCAGTAAAAATAAGAAATTTATTATCTAGAGTAGATGTTTAAAAATTTGAACTAGCAAAAACTAGCTTGAATCAAATACCTATCAACATGACTTTTCTAATTTATGCCCAATTTGTGAAGCATGAAGAAACAAAAGGAATAAAAATGCTTACTTCCAAGTAAAATGCTTTTCCTTCTAATTGGATTAATGTTAGAAATCAGAAATAGCTCAAATTATATGAATTAATGTATTCTTATTTACTGTGGCTATTGGGTGACATTTCAAAAAGAATTGTATAAAATAATGGAAATATTTAGTGGGGAACTGTGATTCTGCTGTATCATAATCTTAACTCAAAAACTTACTTTGCTTGAGCATCTCCATTCCCCCATAATTAGGGACAGTTTTCACTGTTTATCATTCATTTGTATATAGCAGTCATTCACATTCTTTGGCCCAAATGTAATCACATGACTATCCTAGTTGCTACCAATGCTAAGAATTGTACTGTCTTCCTGAGTATCCTAGTGTCTTAAGAAAACATACAGTGCAAAAGTGATAAGAACAGTTGGGGGACTGTTAACAAAAGTCTTCCCTTTCACATATTCTTCTCTGCACTGATAGAACATACTCATCATCTTCAATGGAGTGTCCCATTGTCTTTGCATTTTCTGCATACAGTTTGAGGTTCACAATCTCTATTAAGGTGGCATCTTTCTCTTTTGATCCCTCATCGATAAACAAAGAGGTAACGTATCTTCCCCATCCAGCTCCCATCTTCTAATATACAATACAGGCAGAAAATAATGTACAAAGATGAAGCTAAAAATCAGAGCCCTCAGTGGCCCATGACCCATGGCAGTTATCTCCTGATAGGAACTTTCACATATCCTGGTCCTTGCTTAGCTCACCCTTGAATCTGCTCCCTTGTATCACTCTCTTGGCCATTTCTTCCGTGATAGCCACAGACCACTGGACTTTCTCACAGCCTGCTTCTTGCTGAAACACTTTTGGGAATTTAAGATCTTGCTTGTAGGCCAGAGTTGTGGGGGCTTTGGGTGGTCAATTTTTGTTTTCTGTTTTGTTTTTTAGCAATATTATCTCTCTCAAAAATTTAGGTAGGTTTCTATTTGCTTATGATCAGATTCCATTTAAAAAAATATAGTACTGGCTCATGTCTTCAAAATAGCTTTTAGACTTCGCTGATCTTCACGCTGATTTTCTGATTTCTGTTCTAGGACGATCTCTCGGATGAAAAGTTAACATGATCTAGTCTGCTTTTTGAGCTGGGTAGAGCCTCCATTGAATAGCTGAGAAATTCAAATGGGAGGCTTTTAATTAAGGCTCTAAGTTTTATAGTCTGTTCAGGCTACTATAATAAAAATACCATAGACTGGGTGGCTTAAGTACAGGTATTTATTTCTCACGTTTCTGAGCCTGGGAGGTCTAAAGCGAAGGAACTGGCAGGTTTTGTGTTTGGTGAAGACACACTTCCTCATTCATTGATAACTTTTCACAATGTCATATATGATGGACAGGGACAAGAATGCTCTCTGGGGTCTTTATAAGAGCATCAACTCCGTTTATAAGGTCTCCACCTTTATGATGAAATATTTTTCAAAGGTCTCCCTTCCTAATACCATCACATTGGGTATTATATTTCAACGAACAGTGAGTCTTATCTTCTGCTAGTTAAGCATACAAGCAGATGATTTCCTTTTAACAGGAAGTACCAATATTTTATCAAGTTAATGTTCAACCTTCTGTCAGAGACAGAGTCTCTTAGCAAGATCTAATATTTTTTTAAATCTCTACTCTATATTGACAATCTGAAGCTTATCTCACTCATATTTAGCTAAAGGTATCCAGGGGAAACTAACATAAACAAATATTTATCCTTTCCGAATAATCTTTAAAACCATGGAATTCAGAGATACAGCTTTTCTTTCACTGTTAATTAACAGTTTTACTAAGTATTTTGTCATGCCATCACAAAGGTCATTAGCTTTTAACCTGTACTATTTGTGTTCTACCTTCCATATATTTTAGTTAACAACTCCACATTTTTTTATGGCAGTACATGTTCTATAGAACCAAGTTATCTATTAGCTAAGGCACAGGCTAAAACATTATTACAAAGGAAACTCAAAATAAAGGGCCTAGAATTAAATAGAAGACTATTTCTTTCTTTATGATCGTGCAATCCCCAAGAACTCTAATTGATCTGTTGGCTATCACATCTTCAATATGTGGCTTTCATTTTTGAGTCTAAGCTCTCAGATAACTGCTCCCCTCGATTAAGAATAAGAGAAGGAAGGATATATTGGGACAGAAACTGAATCTTTACAGAAAAAATCTAAAAGTGTCATGCATTTTTGCAATGTTCCACTGGTCTAAATGTAATTACTCACTATAAAGAAAAATAGGAAATATAATGTATTACCAACAGTCCTGATCTCCAGATTAGAAAAACTTAGAAAACAAAATTAGAAATGGGGACAAATTTCTCTTCCACCATTATTTTTAGGGGAAAAAAAGCATAATGAAGAGTCTCTTAGGATCTAAATATATGGACTAATATACCAAAATCCTGACCAAATATAATAAGTACATTAATAATCCACAGCAAGATAATTCATTTCTAAAGTGGTAAAGACTTTTTTCTTAACAGGAAGGTACTTAATCTTCCCATGAATTATTTGAAATGAATACCGAGTTTTTGTCAACATACATTATTTTTAGCTTTAGAGGTTGACACAAAGTATTTGCAGATAAAAGTTAATATACCTGTTTTTTCTGTCTAATAATTTCCTGGCACAGAAATTGCCAGATACATTAATAAAGAATTGTGAAGTGAAATGTAATGTTTGATTATAAGAGAATGTTTATTGAGCAACTAATAATGATTCCTATTCTCATTATCCCTTCTTTCTAAACATAATCTAATCATGAAATGTAGATACTAGAATGCTTTTTGCAAATTCATTTTCAGTTTTAGGTTTAGTTATAAATTCATAGCTTTTGAACTCAAATTTCCATCTCTATGCATCAAACCTCCTGCATACTGTTTTTTAATGTATAGCAAATCATTTTTATTAACCTAGCAATGTAATGACACTTTGCAGACTAAGCCCTTCACTTATTCTTCTAGTAGTTTGTATTACTCACAACCATTCTTTTAAAGCTGCATTCTGCAGAGCCCTGGAGTTCTATAAAGGTGTGAGTGCCGGTCAAAGATGAGGGGTTGTACTTCCAGGGATGCTGAGCTCTCGAAATCCACTACCCATGAAAAAAGCCACACACTTCCCTTGTTGTCTGTTGGAGCTCTGCTAAAGGCTTTCTTTGAGATACAGTTCTACTGCTTAAAATATGTCTAGAAATCAGAAATTTATGAAATTCTGTCGTTATTTCCAACTTCCTGTAATTATCCCCAGCTCCTGAAAATGTTAGAAGAGGAAAATGAAAGCCAAATGGAGCTTCTTGTGCTAAGAACTCTGATCGTTCTCCTCTAGTCCTCTCCAAACAAAAATACAAAGTTAATTTTCCGTTTAACTCTTTAAGAGTGAAATATCAAAGCAAGTGAATAATATCCATACCCTTTTCTTAAAATTTTATGTATAAAATCCACTTTTCTTTGATCAAACAGGTAAATAAAGCTGTGGAAATCGGGTCACATTTGTATCGGCACGTTAACCACTGATTAATGTTTAATTGTAAGAGAAAGGTCTCACTAATTACAGTGATATTGTCATAACCACAATGTAATTCCCTAAGTCTTCTAGAGAGACGGTTACCTTGACATACATACATATATATATATATATATATATGTATGCACATATATATGTATGTATATATATATAAATATGCATCTATGTGTATATATGTACATGACAAATATGATAAAAGTGAAAACAGTGGAAACTTTTGCTCTGGATAGCGTAATGTAGGATGTTTATCTCAAATTATAAATTCCGTGAAGACTTTCTCAGAATCACTTTGCCCAATCCATGGTCTGTTTCTTTCCCCACCATCCAACATGCTCAGGAGTTCTTATCTTGTATAGAAATAATACATATTTTACTTGTTTTTAGCTTATAATATGTCTCTCTGATACACATGTATTGCAAAATTTTCTTTTTGACTTCTACTGTTGGACATGGTGAGAGATGTTAAGGAAAATAAAAAGGTACTTTATAGAAGTTTTAGAACATTTGCTTTCAAAAAATGGAGTCAATTTAACTAGCATTGATTGTGTTCATGGAGGCAATCTGGGGGAGGAGAAAGAGCACTAGAGAGGCAAATCACAAGACTCATTTGTCACTATTCATCTCTGAAGCATTGGGTTAAACTAGCAGTCTCCATTTGCACTTTCTGCTCCAAACCATTCACACCAATAATTGGGTTGAGAAAGATTATCACAATTATTCAGAAATTTACAGTGAGGTTTCAAGTGAATATATTTTAAGTCTATTTTCTTAAATGTGTAATAAAACATGAGATTGGGGGAAATCCTAGACCCAGATGATAACTAATCTTTGCTATATAACAAGCATTGAAAATTTTAATTGTTGATCTTTTAATACAAAAAAATTGCCATTTATTCTAACACAAATAGCCAAAATTCTATCAAAACAAAGGTTATCCACTTTTTTCTTCTCCAGTTATATCTCTTAGAAATAAATTATTAGTAAATCATAGTTGTTGAATGTTTTATTCAATTAAATGAATATTGAAGAACTAGAGACTTAATTTTAGTTATTCACAATGCTCTTTATGCCAAATTATACATTTTTAAAAATAATGCATATTGATTATTGATTTCAAATGCATGCAAGTTTTGTTTTCCATTTTAGAATGGGTGGTGCTCATTAGATAATCTTTTTTCTTTAATCTTCAGAGGAATATTATTTAGTATTTTGCATCATAGTTTTTCCAGTCAATGACATTAAAAGAGACATTTTCAAACTGAGTCAAATGTATCTCTCAATTATGTTCTGTAGAGAGGGCATTGGCTTTTATTTACTGGGACAGAGTCAATTTCTGAGACCCTTAAAATAACATCTTGGAGTATTTGAAGCAGGTTGTCAACCATAACAATAAGTTTTCCTGAAATAAGGTAGTACTGCTATTAGGCATTGATTAAAATATTAATGGGTTTCATTACATATCTAACCACACACCTGTGGGAACTAGAAAGGGAAGCACAATCAAAACCAAGAATCAGCATATGAAAGGAAATGATAAAAATCAGAGCACAGATAAATAAAACTGAAAACAAAAAGAACTTCAAATTATCAATATAGCCAGACTGGCTCTTTGAAAAAAATAAGCAAAATTGATGCACTCATGAAGAAAAAGGGAGAGAAAATTCTAATAACAGAAATTAGATATGAAAGCAATAAGATCATTACTGATATCTCAGAAATACAAAGTCTCATGAGAGATTTCTATGAACACTTGTATGCTAACAAATTTGTCAGTCATGAAGATGAACTTGGATTTATTCCAGAGACACAAGAATGGTTCAGCACATGCAAATCAATCATTGTGATATACCACATCAACAAAGTGGAAATCAAAATCCACATGATCATTTCAATAGACACAGAAAAATCATTTGACAAGGTTCAACATGCATTCATGATAAAAAAAAAAAAAAAAAAAAACTTTTCATAATGGGAATAGAAGACACATAACACAGCAAAAACAATATATGACAAAACCACAGCCAACACCATAATCAATGATGAAAAACTGAGAGCCTTTTCCTAAGATCTGGAACAAGACAAAATTGTCCACTATCACTACTCCTATTCAACATAGTTCTGGAAGTCTTAACCAGAACAATAAGGCAAGAAAAGGACATTAAATGAATCCAAATAGGAAAAGAAGAAATTAAACCATCATTATTTTCAGATGACTTGATACTATATCTACAAAACCCTAAAGGCTCCACCAAAAACCTGCTTGAATAACTAATAACTGAATAAAGCAAAGTGACAAGATATAAAATCAACGCCTGAAACTCAGTAGCATTCCTATATGCAAACAATGAAGTATAGGAGAAAGAAGTCCCATTTACAACAGCATGAAGAAAGATCAAATACCTGGGAATTAACAAAAGTGGTGAAAGACCTCTACAGTGAAAACTGCCAAACCTTAGCAGAAGAAATAGAAGACACAGAAAGATGGAAGAACACCCCATGTTCATAGACTGGAAGAATCAATACAGTAAAAATGACCATTTTACCCAAAGCAATATATAGGATCAATGCAATTCTCATCAAAATTCCAGGGACATTTTTTTCAAGGAAATAGAGCAAATAATACTGATGTTTATATTTAACCACCAGAGGCCTCAAATAACCAATGCTATTCTAAGAGAAAAAAAGGAGCAGTGGAGGAATTTGGATTTCAAACTTTTGGATTTCAAACTATACTACAGTGCTATTGTCATCAAAAGTGTATAGAACTGAAATGGAAACAGACATAGTGATCAGCAGAATCAAACACAGAAATAGGACCACACCTGTATGGACAGCTAGTCTATGACAAAGGCGCCAAGAGAATGCAATGGCGGAAGGTCTATTCAACAAATAAGGCTGAGGAAACTGGAAAGACACCTGCAAAAACAAAAGAAACTAGACTATTCGTTATCGCCAAGTACAAAAATTAATTCAAAAGGAATCAAATACCTGGATATACTTTTTGTTAAAGGAAAAGTGCAGGTAGGAATGAAGGTAACCAGGCAGGTAGGCAGGAAAAAAGAGGAAGAGGAAACATTTTATTTATTTATTTAGTCCTGTCCCCCAGGACGCAAACCTGGGTCATTGGGATGTAGGTGAATAGCTCTGGCCAGAGGCGGTGGACCAAACGACTGCTCTGTCAGGGTGTGCCAGATCACAATCTTCATATCTAACATTACAAGATGAATAAAAAAGAAGGCAATCATCACACCTTCTAAAGCATTGTTTCCTATAAAAGTACTCCAAACAGAGGTACGTGAAAACTGTTCAAGAACTTTCTGATTAGCTTGCAGCAATGCCACTGAATACGGATGTGAGCAACTTTATCCACATGGGGGTGTGCATTTGGGGATGGGGCTTGTCCTTAGAATCACATTGCAAGGTGTGGAGGACTCCACTCTAAGTGTACTACTTGCAAAAACTTATTTATTGTTAAGTACAATTTTCTTTATATTTTGTTTAAAAAAACCACATGGTCACAAAAATTTAGAATAAAAATAGGCAAGAATAAAGAAGAAAACTAATTCGAGATGACCACTATTAATAGTTGAGTTTTTTTCTATTTTCACTATGAAGATATGTTCACATATAATTGAGTACCTACTGTGGATTGTTGTACACTTTATTCTTTATCAGGCCATCAAAATGTTTATGAAAATATATTGCTCAATTTCTATGCAATTATCTATGATATGACCCTAGCACACTATTTAGCCATTACTCCATTGTTAGACATAACATTGCTTTCAACTTCTGCTATATAAAAAAAATTACAATAAGCAACATTATACATAAGTTTTGTCTGCATCTTGGAATGCTTTTATTATAAAGATTTGTAGGAATGAAACTGTGGGGTTAAAATTTAAATATTTCAAGACTTGTCAAATATTGCTTAGTGTCAGTGTGTAGACAGTGATGAAACATATTCTCATTGATCTTGAAGCACTTTATAGTCTCATTGATAAGTGTACCCTGCCTTTCAAAAATATGTCAATTTGCTTCTATAAAATCTACATTAGTACCTATTTTCACTAACCAAAGGAAATTCTGGGAGAATTTTTACTTTTACAAAGATAAAAATTGAAAATAGCATTCACGTTTGGTTCTGCGATAGCCATCGGAGACAGTGAGGCTGACACTATCACCCTCCTTCTATGGGAACTGCTTTCTGCAGATTTTATTTGTCATAACATTCCCACTTTTACTACTAGCTCATGCTGTTTTAGTTCTTATGTACTGTTTGTATAATGCGGTCATTTATTTGGGGGTTCTGGGAATGCTCAAAAAGTGTTTCAATATAAATTAATGATACCTGCACTTCAGTTTTATAACACTTCTGATTAGGGAAGTTTTCCTAGGAACGCTTTATTTTTGGATATTGGGGGAAACCTAAATTTCAAATGTCCATCTTGCTATTCCCTTACTAGTGACAACTTCTTACGTTTCACACCTGCCTCTTCATATGTGCACACACAAACACACATGCACACATACATACACCCGTGCAAATCTGCACCTGTAGATCTTCTTGCACATGCTTCTAAGAATACTTTGTTGAGTTTGTTTTATTCAAATTACTACAAGACTCTTGCTTCCCTTTCCAATATTTAGTCTCACTAACACAACTAATCTTTCCTATGTAATTGAAAAAAGCCTCTTATCATCCTTCATTATGATATATATCCTAGATATTACATTGAATATTTGTTTAAAGCTGTGCTTCAACATATTATCAAATGCCTAAGGCTATCAATATGGTGAGTTGTATTCCTAGATGAGTTCTAATGTAAATTCTACTAGTATTAGAATTTTCCTGTCAAATTAAGCAAAACAGAAACAGGAATAAAATTACTATGTAAATCAGTATAATGAGGATTAAATTAAGTTTTAGAATATTGACAGTGAAAATACTCTCATTCATTGCAAAACAGAGCCCCTTAATAATGCAACTTTCAAGGGGCAAGACTAATACATTCCGACTCATAGACTAATTATTTTAAATATGTTTATATAATATCAGAAGAGTCTATATTTCTAGGGACTTAATTAATCCAAGTATGCTTGTTCTCAGAGAATGGGAATGAGAAAATTTCATTGGGATTTTAATCATGGTTTGATCACTCATTGTCTTTGTGACCATGACCAACTTACTTAATTTTTATGGTACTGTAATTTCTCTTCCTTTAAAAGAATAAAGGAGATTTATTTTCTAGAGCTATTTGAAGAATATGATTTAAAAATCCATGAATATATATCTTTGACATAAAAATATTCAAAATATTAATTTTGTGTATAAGAATTAATTTTATGAGGTAGTAAGTTAATCACTTTTCATGAAAAAACAATGAAGAAGACTTTTTATAGAAAAATCTATTTACTGTTTTGTAGACTACATTTTTCAGAAGTATTTGTTCTTCAGAAATGTCAGTGTCTGAACTATTCTTACAGATAATGGAAACTTTAATTTTGCCTGTTTGATGATCCAAAACCTAATTTCTATTTGCTTAACCTAATTCTTAGTTCTCCAAAAATTTCAGAACTTGTTCAGTTTCTAGTAGATTTAGGAAATAAAATATGGAAAAAAAAACAACAAACAAAAAGAGTGTTTAAGACATCTTCACAGTAATTTCTTCCTGGGCAAGTTGTAGAATCCTAATAACTTCTACTTCTAAAGCAACTGAATAATGTACACTTTGTAGATTGCATTTGGAGACAATCCCTTTAAATTGTGTCCATAGACACAAAGTTTCAAATTTTTTCTTTTGCTGAGATATCAAAGACAAAATATTTTAAATAAATAATTTTCATATAAAGCTCATGAGAAATGTTAGAATTCCTGCCTCAGATATTCATTACTACTAGTTCTCACTTCTTTCTAACACTATTGCAACTATGCAGTTCCTTTGAAGATCTCCTTTAACTTTGGGGGCTTGAATTTCTGGTTCCAAGATGGCAGACTCATGATTCTGAGGTCATCTCCTTTGCACAGACATACCAAAGTTCCTCCCATTTTACAACAATAATCTTCGGAAAGGAATGGGCAAGAGTAAAGACCCATCTTCATAAATGTTAGGAGAAACTGATCTGCCTTGGTATTTACACTTCCTAGTTTGGAGACCCTAGGTTCCATGGGGAGGAACCAGTGATGTAGATACTCTTCTTGAAGCTGAAGAACAAGTCCCCTCTATGTATTCTCCCACACCTGGGAACTGACCTACAAATGTGTGGAAAATAAAGAGACTTTTTTTGAGACCAGTAGGCCCTAAAAGAGTAAAGAGCATGGGATAGAGGGACTGAGGAGCCAATAAAATACACACAAACTTGTTTGCAGGACTTTCATTTGTAAAACCAAAAGCATTGATGTGTGGTGGAAAGGATAACCTCCTCATGAACTGAGATATTCCTCTCATCTTCTGGTTGGTGAGGACACTGAAGGCCACCATGCAAGAAGTTTCCAATATGACTTCATGCTAATTCAACTAATTACATATGCAACATCCCATTTTGAAATCAGACCACATTCTGAGGTATCAAGATTAAAAAAGATATATAAAAGAACTTTCTGTTGCCACTATACAGTTTAACATTTAACAACATTACTAGTTTCCTGTGTGATCTACCACTCTCTTCATCTCACTATGATCATTATTCTGAATTATATATATTGCATATATAATACATAATACATAGATTTTCATTAGAGCCTCACTATAATAAGGTTTTCTTAATATTCTCAAAATATTGTTTTAACTTTGCCTTTAAAAATATATTTATTTTATTATCTTTTATGTTGAAAATTATTATGAGATTTTAAACTCCCACAACCTGTATGTTTGTTATACTCTTTTCTGTATTTTCCATCCAACTGTCTCTCAACTTTATTTTGGATATTTTCTTTTGGTCTCTCTTCCAGGTTAACTCATTTTCTTTTCAACTGTATTTTAACTACTGTTACATTCATCCATCAAGAACTTAAGACATTGTATTTTAATGCTAAAATTCCATTTGTTTCTCTAATTCTTCACCAGAATCCTTCATCTTGTCATTTAATTAGTTTATTATATACATTATAATTACTTAAAATTATGTGTTATATTGCACCAATATCTGGATCTCTTTTTATGTTTTCCCCCATCTTGGTTTTCATTCAAAATTTACATTTTGTATGTCTTATTTTTTTAATTGAGTGCCAGATGTTAAAATGAAAAAGTATAGAAACAAATGAGTCCTGGAGAATGTTATCTTTATCAAGAAGAAGGATTTGGGAGATGGAAAGTTCTTCAGAATAGATTAAGAGAGTTTGACAATGGGCTTTGAAAGAGATAGGGTTGATTTATTTTCAGTTCATTTTTTTTTTAGGGTAGTCCTTTAAGGTCTCAACAGGAGTCAAGAATATTTATTAGACTCCACTTTGGGAAGATCTCTGAATGTCACTTTTGCCTCTCTGCCTTCAGTGACATTCAAAAGCTCTAAATGCTCCCTAACTTCTCATAGCTTTTACAATCAGCTATCAGTTAAAGAAGAAACTGCCAGATAACCAAGTAGTTAAATATAGATAGACCTATATGCCTATATCTGTATCTATCTCTGTATCTTTGCTTCTTTTAAAAATCGGTTTGATTTTTTTAAGTTGTCCAAAAAATATTTTGAACTAACATTATTTTATAATCCTACATAGGTTTAAGGTGTGCATCATTGTAAGTCATAACATCTGTATATAATACCCTAAGTTCACCACTAATAGTCCAATTCTATCCTTCACCACTTATTTTCCCTTTATCTAGCTGGGTTATTTGTGATGGATTATTCATACTTGCTTATGCTTTTAATTTCTTCTTTTATATCATTAAATTAAATGATTGAATGTCCCTGTTTATGCTTGTTTTTTGGTGCTTTGCGATTTAAAAAATTGAAGAACAGTCATGTTATACATATTGAAACTTTATGAAAATTCTTTAAGGCATGACTTGAGCATACATTATTAAAGAATTTCTATTTCTCTCCTCTAGGAATATGGAGGAGGGGTTCACTTCCAACCTGGTAGCAGCAACCTAATTGTAATCAGTTTCTACTTGAGATTTTTGAGATCTTAGACAGAGTAAATTCATGATATAAAACAGTATGAGGGAAAATCCCAGTGGAGTAGCAGTTAGGTCAGTTGCCTCCAGAGGAGTGCAGTTCACATACATCCTAAGGACTGGGATTTTTGTCCCAGGTCTGGCGGTTGACAGCGAGAGAAGAACCAATGTGAACAACTAAATAAATTGTTTAAAGCCCTTCTTCCTTCTGTCTCTTTCTGCCTGCCTACAGTCTCTCTCATTCCTACCTGTAACTTTCCTTAAAAAAAAAAAAAAAAAATGCAAGATTCAACTTAAAGACCCTGGCTTTTTCTCTTTAACCACAAGTTTAAATTAAGACAGAAAATTTCATTTTTTTTTCCTGGGACTGCATCTTGAGACATGCATCCATAGAGACTCCATGTGCTAGAATCCATCTGACTTGCCCACCTCAAACAGATTCCAGACTTTGCTTCCTTGTACTATGTGACCATTTAAAATGAAACTCAATTGTAATTAGCAAGTGCTTATTTTAGTACTTGCTTTCCTCTTTAGATATAAGCTCCCATCTTTTTTTTTTAACCTATGATGAATTAGTTTATTTCATTACAATGTTAGTCATATTTTCAGATAAATTTTGAAATAATATTTTATGTAGTATTTTGAATCTTTTGTAAATGAGAATGAAATATTTTGACTATAAAACTGATGACTCTATTCAGGCCTTCAACATTCCTTTCTTGGAGTTTATGTAGTAGTCTTATAAATTGGAGGTTTGTAAATTATGACACGTGACCTCAATGGGAGGTCAACACATGCTTTTATAAATAAAGTTTTATATAAACACAGCTATGCTCTCTTAGAAGGCAGACTTCTGCTCCCACATTCATACAGAAGACTTTTCAATCTCCTCTACCTTAGGAGGACTCAAACCCTTGGCTCCCACTGTTTGTTTTTGAACATAAACCCCAACCACCCACTATAGCAGTACCATGCATTATTTCATTTCTTATGTACAGAGCAATTTGCCTGGTGTTGGAGATAGTTATCTTTTCAGGTTTTCTTAATTATATATTTTTCTATCGCTGCTATGTGTTTAGAGCTGAAGCACTATCAGAATATTAAGTCATTGCATGATCTATCCTGGTAGTTAAATTTGTGTCATACTCTTAAAAGGAAGAAATTGTAAAAGTGAAAATTCTCCCAGAATTTCTTTTGGTTGGTGGAAATAGATACTAACGTAGGTCTTTTATAGAAGCAAATTGACATATTTTTGAGAAGTAGAAGATGCTTATCATTGAGAATGTAAATTACTTCAATATCAATGAGAATATATGTTTCATCACTATCTACACACTGACACTAAGCTATATTTGACAAGTCTTGAAATATTTAAATTTTTAACCCCACAGTTGAATTCCTACAAATCTTTTATATTAAAAATATTCCAAGATACAGATAAAATTTATGTACAATGTTGCTTATTGTAATATTTTTTATATAGCAGAAGTTGAAAACAATGCTATGTCTAACAATGGAGTGATGGCTAAATAGTGTGCTAGGGTCATATCATAGATAGTTGTATAGCAGTTGAGCATTATATTTTCACAAACATTTTGATGGCCTGATAAAGAACAAGTTGTACAATGATCTACAGTAGGTACTCAATTATATGTGAATATATCTTCATAGTGAAAATAGAAAAAATATTCAAATATTAATAGCGGTCATCTCAAATTAGTTTTCTTCTGATTCTTGTCTATTTTTATTCTAAATGTTTGTGACCACGTGGCTTTTTAAACAAAATATAAATAAATATATTTATATAAATGTATGTTACTATTAATTTGAGTGCCATAAAAATGTACTATGTGAATAGAGAAACATTCTCATTAAAAATGTCCTTATTGTCAGAAGCATTTTCTAATTCATTGGGATATTTCAAAATAAGCTGAAAATACTAAATTATTATGATCTCTGATTTTGGAATCTTTGATTATGAAATATGGAAACCTTGGCACTGCTAAAGAATCATCTACTGGGCAGTTGTTACTGAGAATGCATGCTGCAGGGAGGGAAGGATTAAAGAGAGAAGTGTTCAGCAGGGCAGTGGCTTCCCCACTAGAGCAGAAGTGAGGTGATTGCAAGGTAGACAACTTCTAAGTACTTTTCTGTGAAAAACACCAAAAGAAGCCTTCAGTACAGATAAATATACATTAATTATTGTGTTGGTTCACTGAAACCATTACACTGTGCCTCAAATTGAAGGAATGGTCTGATAAATTCTTAATAGATTTCATACATCCTCTCTCATGCTAAAGCATTTTAGAAAAAAAAATAATACTACCTCCAAATGATTTATCCAGGTCCATGCAATGTATTAGGAGAGCACCAGACTGTATCGGGAAGTAGGAATCTTATTCCTGCCACTAATTTGCTGTCTGATATTGACCAAGTCCATCAAATTCTCCGTGCCTGTTTCTTCATTCATACGCTTGATGGACATTGGACTTCATGACTATAAAAGTTCCTTTCAATCGTACTGTTTCTTTCTGTATTTCATGGCCTTATGCATATGATTAGTATTACCTGTCAACTTAAATCACAGAGAAAAATCACCTTTCTCTAACTTTTGTCAGAAGCATTATCGGGACCAGAGGTACCTAGGCAGGGCTCAGTGAGTTTCTAGAGGTTCTCTTTAGACCTCAAGGTCTCAGCAGACAGTGTTTCTAGATGTCATCTCTTGCTCCTCATAGACAGGTTCTGTTTCTTTCTGCTTGACATATTTATCTCTTTGTAAAATATTATCTGAAGAAAGTATTTTAATTTTTAATGTATTTTAATATGTTTTTTACTGAAGTAGTATTTCCTTATAGCATTATATAGATGTCAGGTGGTATCATTATAAATCAACATCTATTTATATTACGTTACGTTTAGCGCTGTTATTTGACAGCAGATCAACTTACATAACTGAATAGTTCTATACTCAATATTTTTCCTCCATGACTGAATCATAATCTTTAGATTTTATGACAAGATGAAAAATAAGTTTGACGTGCGTTAGATTTTACCTTACCTTATCTTGTTTTAAGGGTCACACTAATGTCTTTTAAAAATTAATATAGAAATAATCAAATAACTTGGATAAAATAAATTAGATTGTTTCAAAATATTTAAATGTCTAAAAAATGTTGAAATTCTGAATCAAGCTATTGATCTTAAAGATTAATCTTTATCCCAATATTCTGTTTGAAATCCTGCTGCTTTTCATGGTACTTTGATTACGCAATGGTTGCTTGTCAAACAGGCCTTCTTTTGACTTTGTTGAATGAAATTTCTTCCTGAGAAAGAATATTGAAATTAAAAACAAAAGAAACACAGTTTTACAATTGCGAAGTCTAGTAAGAAGTGTAAGATAAGAACTACATTTTGGAGCCACTGGCACAGATATGAGGTCTCTCTGAGCAGCTCCTGGTTGTTTTTTTTTTTTTTTTAAACCTGTCCCCTTGTGGAACAGACAGACCACAGGCCCATCCTGATTCCAGACTATAAAAGATAGTAGAGAATGAGAAAGACCTGTACAGGACTACCTGCAGAAAGTAGTTTCTGCTCCAACCTGCATATTGTATTGACAGAAAAAGCAGTAGGAAGAAGAGGAAGGCTAGAAGGCATGAAGATCAATTAGTCCAAATCTGGATACAGGGCATAAACTATCACAAAAGTGATCTTTAGTGGACTGACTCTTAATCAATGAGTTGGACCATTTATTTGGAGGAAGCTTAGAGAAGTAGAACTCCTGGAGGAAGAGGGAATAGTTTCCTCCTAAGTGCTGCCAATTTCCAGAGAATTGCTTGAGCTGTTTAAAATACATCTCACATATGATCACAGGACTCATCCATCTGGTCAGTCAAACAAATGCTTAGCAGTGAACGAAAGCATGGACTTTAGTTTGGATTTGATTCCTGGCCTCATGTTTATTAGTTTGGTTACATTAACATAAGCTCTCAAAGCTTTATTTCTCATTCTTATAAAATGAGAATAAGATAGGCAATACAAATGCATGTTAAGCTACTTATACAATGTTGCAAGTTTTGTAACATTTAGCTTAGTTTTCGGCACAAAGAAAATATTCAGTATGTGACAGTCAGTATTTTAATGCATAGGAAAAATTTTATCTGAGACTCCCAGTTCCAACATGGTATTTGTCTTTTCTCCAGAGAGCTAAGTTTTCCAAAATTTGAACTGGACAATACTAATCCTGAAACATAAAAGATAAACATTTTAATATACTTTTTTTTACCCAGAATAGTCCAAACATAGTTAAGCATAAAAACATTTATAAAACCAGTTTTTTTAGCTTTTCTTATAAAACTTGAGTTCTACGGAGCAGGTTTCCTTTTAATACTACCTATAAAACAGAGATTACTATATAAAATCAAAACACTAATATGGGAATCATATCCGTGCCCCACTCTCTCATGTTATTTTATTTGAACTTTACTCCACTCTGGGCTCAAAAGGTATCATCATGACTATTTCACATCAAGGAAGCAGGCTGAGATTTTTTTATTCTGAACAAAATGACACAGTCAATAATTAATAGAAAAAAGTTATTTTAGCACCCAGACCAGGGCTGTCCCCCTAAACCATTGCTTTGTCCTAAAAATATTAGTTAAATGTCTGTTATGTACGCTGGATATTTTCTACGGAGAAGTTTTGGGATTCAAACTTTTACCATATGTTTTTATTTTCCTGCAGAGGTGATTTGACTTATTTTTCTACTTTATGGTACTCCTGTTACACGTTATTTTTGCTGAACAAAACGCAGCAAATATACAGGTAAGTGGGCATTAGGAAAAGGCTCTATTTGAACCTTGAGGATTTTTAAATATGAAGAACTCAGATTCTCAAAACTCAAAGGACATGTGTGCCTTTTATATAAATGGTTTAAATCAATTATGCAATGTCTCATAAAATCAGCATGTGATTCAGGGAGAGGTCCTGTCCAGTTTATCTCAAATTTGAGAAGCTGAACTTGGAGTTCATATTTAAAGAATCACAAATGAGCGTCTCATGACAAACAACCACTACAGTGCATACATTAAAGCCATCAATGCTGTTGGCCAAGGTCAGGACCACTGAGAATCATTTTGGGGATCTATGGTTGCTGGGATTTGGTTCAAAGCTTCAATAGCTGTGACAATAGCAAAATAGGGTTTCACAGTTTTCACAGAGAGCCCAAAAGATCCAATTTCATACTATTCGCTCTGATAGTTACAAGTTGTATGATTTTAAACTTCTCTGAGACTCATTGTAAGCTGGGAATGGTAGCATCCCTTTGTAGAAACTTTAGGTGAAATCATCAGGTAAATATATTTCATATATTAATAGCAGATATATTTGCTTTATAAAACAGAAGTCACAGATTATCTCTATATTCTCTATTTAACATGCAGACATAAATAAAGCTCAGAGCGGTCCAAAATGGACTTGAAGCTCTTGGTCTATAAAGAAAAGAATAAATGGGATTCCACTGACTCTTACAGTTCTAAGAAAATCCTACTCCACTAAGCTGCCTCCCCTTATTTATCTTCAAAGTATATGGGAAGGGGCTTACTGGAAGTATTTTTTAACCTTGCTTCATATGTGAAATTAAAAATACCTGTTTCTACAAGGATTCTTAATGATTAATCATTTAAACATGGTGCTGGAGCTGTATATATTTATCAGTTCTTTCTCTGAAGAAGATCATGTACCAGCATATGGAACTAGAGCCCACCCATAAATTGGGCCTCTTACATTACTCTGACCACAATAGCTTTACAGTATAATGAAATTCAGGGACAGATCTTGGGAGGGAAGCCAGGTATTGATTAGTTCTAATGTGCTGATTGCTATAGGAATTTTTGAGTTTCACACAAATGAAAGTACAAATTATCTTTGGAAATAATTGCAAGAGGTTTCTATGGGTCATTTATTATTTATTTAGTTTCTGCAACACACACACACACACACATCCCAAGCTGGAATATTTTGGACAGTTTTGTCCTTAGCTCATGTATAAGAAGACTCACCACAACTATCAGAAATGGGAATAAACAGGAAGAAGAGAATGTAATAACCTATCCTATGTACTCTCTAAATTGAGTCAAAATTAAGTCAAAATGTTCCCTTGAACATAAAATGCTTATTTCTCTTCTACTATGTATTTTTTGTAAGTAGTTCAATATAGCCAACAAAATTAATACTACACAATTATTTTTAGCATTTTAGTTACTAGAGGTAATAGATAAACAAATCATGAGTTGAGAATTGTTTGGGGTTTCTGCCATTTAGAGACTATTTAATCCCTCATATAATATGTCTAGATTGTCTATTATATGCAAACGTTTTGATAGGTACTAGGGATATAGAAATCAGAAAGATTAGATAATCTCTATGTTTAAGAAATTCATTATTTTATAGAAGAGATAGACATTAAGTGGCATAAAAATAAATACCAGGAAGAAATATATGGAACACCATGAGAGAAAAGAAGAATGCAGCCAAGTTTGGAGGACTAGGGATAACTTCAATGAAGAAGGGACCTTGAGTAAGTTGGAGTTAGAGAAGCAGAGTATTTGAAGTCTCTAAAAAACAAAAAGAATATACCACACAGAAGACTAGGTGGCAGCCATGATGGCTGAAGTTGAGAGAAAACGTGCCACTGATGTGGGCTGAGAATTGGGAAAGTATAGAGGAAGGAGACCCAAAGAATCATAATGAGAATTTTATGTGGGTGGAAAGCAGTGGGTTAATCAATGAGTCAAGGTGCTTCAATCACATGTGTATATGAAGGTGGAAGGGTTTCATTCACATCTTATTGTTCTTGAGATGTGAAATTAATATGTTAACTAAGTCAACTAACTAAACTGCTGCTGTCATGATTACTATTATTATATTATTAATAGAAACATCTACTCAACCTGCTAGATTGGCTATGTATCTCATTCTGTAGTTTGTGGTTGTCAAAACACTTTTCCTATGACTTTTGGTTCTGAAGCATAGTCATTGGCATAACAGATTGCTGATGGAAAAAAATTAAGCACAACTTTAGTAAGCATGTACATTTCAAAAATATGATGCTTTATTCTATATAAAATTTTATTAAAATCTAAATATTTAACACAAAGTGTCAGTATATTTTTAAAGTGCAATGTGAAAAGTCCAAATTAAATATACTGCAGATTCTGTTAAAAAAAAATTGGCTACCTTTTCTGATTATGTTTTGGCTCAAAAAATCAGTACATCTTACCTTTTAATTGCCAGTGAAGGTCAGGTGTATGCACTTTTCCTAAATTTACCTTTTTCTTCTTTCAAATAGTCTCATTAGCAGAGAAAAATCATGTAAGGATTACAGGCAATTTCAATTTGAGAATATGATCTAATAGTTGCCTTATTAAAATGTCCTTTGGGATATTCAGTAGACATTCTTAGGATTTGCTATTCCCACTCAATCTGGTTAATAGAGAAAGAAAAACTGTAAGAGCATTTTAGAACAATATTAGTGAGTAATATCGTATAGCACATTTCCTTTGAAGAACGCATTTTGAAGTGTGATTTCATTTGAATAGCTAACAATATTGAGATATAGAGTACATATCATTATTTCCATATTACAGGAACTTGAAGGTCAGAGGCAAAGTTCTTTGCCAAAGGACACCCAACAGTTGGTCTATGGTAAGATCAATCTTCAGTTTCATATCTCATTCTCCTCTGCTGCTTCACTACATTTCATGTATAAATTAGAAACTAAAAAACTGAATTTGTAGAAGAGTTTAACACGTATTTAATTACATATTTAGAAAATTGGAGAACATTTTCTTTCAAATTTCAAAATTATAAATTGTGACAGAGAATACTCAAGGAATAGAGGCCTTCAAGTCAAAATAGTATCTTTCCCCATTGACATATTTCCATGTTTTCAATAATCTCCTTTATCTATGGATATTTTGAGTTTAAGATATTGATGATACTTTTTAAAAACTAAAATTTTAATGTTTTCTTCCAAGTATCCTCTCTTCTTTGTTTCTATTTTAGTGTTAATAATGGACCTATTCTTTCTGCCACTGAAGATTTCAACCTCCATGTAATTTTAAGATCCCTTCCTAATTCCCTTTGACACACAGTTGAATTAATCAAATCATTTCTTTCTTGCAGTGCAACTGGATGCTGTCTCTCCCTTTTTCCTTTCTAAAGTGATAATCTGGAGACAGATACCCAGTTTGCATATATTTATGTTCTCAGGAACGACTCAACTATTCCTCTCCCACAATAATAATCTCAAACAAACTGATTGCTAGGATTTCTCATGTAATCACCTTACTTTTAGAAATCATTGAAAAGGTTAGGATGAATTCATTGAAACAACTACCCAATTTCATTAATACCTCCTTTATACCCAGAACATTATTATGAATTAAGGGATTTTTACATAGCAGGATTTTCTGGCTACCTGTAGTACAATCCTTTGAATGCCAGCGTTTTTTTTTTTTTTTTAAACTATTTGTAGCCCAAATGTTCCCAAGCCAGTGAAACTAGATATTTATTTATCTCAGTTTCACATACTTCTTATTTCCCTCTGCTGATGTTCTACCTCCACTCCTATAGCTTTGGCTAGTTATTTCTAGGTATCTCCAGAGAGATTGAATAGCTGTCTCACCTGATACACTCTTCCTTGAGTTCTACTGCAAATTCCAGTTCTCTTCTGTTTGTAGGCTGTTTCTTCACTTGATCCCTGGCTCTTGACTCTGCATGAGTGGCTTAAAAGATTTTGCCAGAGATTCACACCACTATTCCACTGCCTTTATAGCACAAAATGGACTTTGCCTTCTCCTCTCTGTTTTGCCATAACCCCAACTGAATGTTGCCACTCCACTAGGTTCTGGGGTCCCTAAGCTTTTCATGCTGATCTTTTGAATATTAAATTTTTACTGCTGGCTTCCAGAGGTGTATTGATAGCTTCCTGACAATCTTTGTGCCCAAGCAGAGTAGCCTATGATAGAGTAGGGAAAAACTAAAGCAATGATGTTTGGGTTGAAATTTGTTTTAGGCATTAGTTGACATAACACTCAATTTTTGTTTATTTTGCTAGTTTGCTTTGTTTTGTTGGATCATAAGTCTAGGTCATTGATTCAATGATCTTCACCACTGGGCCACATAAAGTCTTTCTAAAATTTACTTATTCATATATACTCTTTTATCCCCATTCATCACTTCCATTCTCCCTTCTCTTTATATTCAATAATTCTAATTTGTGTGATACATTGCCTTTTGATCTTATAACTACACTGTTAAATTATATATTGTTATTTTGAATAAATTTCCTATTGTGCCATCTATTATAATTATATTTTCCTCTTAGTACTGTGCTTTCAAGTTTGCTATATATATGAAGTCTGTTGTTTCTGAATTTTGCATGGTATAACAATAAACACTAGTAACCATAGTGCTTTGATTTCTACTTCTAGTGACGGACACCTAGATTACAGGCAACTCAAATAACGCTGCAGTTTATAGGAGGGATCCCGTTCTCTTATGGTCTTGCGTGTAGATTCTCTTGAGTTACATACCTGGAACAAGTCTTGCTGATAATAGAGAATTCACACATCTAATTGGACTACATGCTTCCAGGTTACCTTCCAAAATAACAATGCCATCTTCATTCCCACATTTTATTTGGATTTCTATCCATATCCACACTATACCACCACTTGGAATTACTTGGCAAAGTACTGATGTTACTAATATATCTAACTCTTCTCTTTCCTGGAGTGACATAGTATTGTACTTCCCCACCCCTTTCAGTTAATGGTGCATTGCAACTTGCTTTGAGCAATGGAGTGTCTATGCAAGTGACATGAGATATGGTCCCTGAGTTGTCATCTTTCCTTCCTTTGACAAAACAACCAATAATGTTTCATATTATGGACAATCCATCAATCTTAGGCCTCAGAGAGGATAATGCAGGCCAAAGCACCCCCAGCCCCACATTGATCTAAGATAGGAAGAGAAGCATGAGCAGGAATAAAGTTGTGTTAGGTCATTAGAATTTGTTGCTTATTATGTTAACATCACCTAGTCCATCCTGACTCATATATTTAGGGTTTTGGGTTTTTTCAGAGGTCAAGTCTACCATTTAAAATACCAAATGTTACGAAATACTGTCTTGGAAAGATGTGCTTGGGTACTCCTGCCATATATAAGGTAGTGTGACTTTAAGCTAAAAGAAACTAGAAAAAGGTGCTCTGCTGATCATGCATCTACTTTTTTTTTTTAATAATTTTTGCTGTCTTTACTCCATAGACACTTTTCTTTCTGTTTTCAGTGTGCTGAGGTAATCTCTACTTTCTCTTCTTCTTCCATGGAAACTGAAGCAATAGCTGTTTCTATTTCCTGTGAACACCCACCACCCCTGCATGTTTCTCTCATAGTATGTGCTCAGTTATCATTTTTTGTATTTGTTGTTTTGAATTTGACATGATTTTGAAAATGTAATAAGTTAGATTATTGCCACTAGGCCTGACTATTTTGTGAGAGAAAGATGAAGAAATCACGTATAAAGTGAGGAAGTTTTAGTGTCAAAATTTAATAGGCCAATTAAGGATCTTTTGTACTACTTTACTTTTTGAATCACTAAGTCTTAAATGATTAGTTGACATTATACAGTACATAGTTTTTAAAATAAAAACTATTATATCAAAAGGTTTTTCTTTCTTTAAAGTTTGGTAAGCTAAGCAACAGAAATTGTATGTAGGATAAAACCTGTCTTTCAGACAGGACATTGGAGTATGTCTCTTCTAGATCTGTTGTATCTTATGTCAAATATCTAGATTAGATCTTTTCATTCCACACTCCTCAGATGTGTTGCTGATTCTATAATTCTATGTTAAAGGCTTTTAGTATTTTGATAAAATACCCAACATTAAAATATTCACAGGCGTGCTCTTGTGGATAAGTTGCTAAGTCAACTGCCTCTGAAGACTGCAAGCCACATACCCCTGAGTTCAAGTCCCAGGTCCAGGGGAAACAACGAGTGTGAACAATTAAATGGAAATAAAATAAAAATGTTTCTTCCTCCTCTCTCTTTCTGTCTACTTGCTTCATTCCTGCTTGTACCTTTCCTTAAAAAAAAGAAAAAAAGAAAAAGAAAAAGACAATTCACAGATATATTTTATAACATCCAGATGTTAGAATTTCAGTTTTGTAAGTAAAATACCTAGATGTGTTGATATGTAGGGTCTACTATTGAAAAATAAAATCGGAACTTTCAGAAAAAAGTTTTTTTTCATAGCGCACAGCTGAATATATTTCAATATGAAAGCAAAAAAAGTATTTTAGATAATACTTGTTTACCTGTTTTAGAACCACTACTAATTCCATATTTTTAGACTTATTAGTCATCATTTCAGGTTGTCCTTTTCAAAATATCACCAGTATGTTTCTACCTGAAATTCTCTTTTTTGTTTTTTAGTTCAAATCAGGTAACAGTAGATCAGCTAAGGGATCAGAAGTGCTTTATAAAGGCACTAAACTTTGTTTTGCTTTTAAAGATGCATCTTACCTTGTTTAACCTTCTGTGGGGTAGTACTCGGTGGGGGATTGAGAGAGAAAACTATAGTCAAGACTCAGTGACTGAATTAGCTCAGTTCTCACAACAGGGTATGAATCAGCCTTGCACCATCCTGAGCCCAGAGATTGGGGAAAAATTGATCCCAATGTGCCAATGACAGTCAAGGAAGATCTGCAACAGGACTTTTAAGGTGAATGGGGGATTTATTAATCCACAACAGTAAGCCTGTTCAGAAGGGAAAAATAAGGACTCACTTTGAGTTTAGGGATTAAACCAGGTCAAAGAACTAGTGAGAGAGAATCCAAGGCAAGAATATGTTTTCACCTCCTTCTCAGACTTTCTTTCTCCGTTGCCGTGTCTGTGAGTTACTCCTTATATAACTTTTCTTGTGACTACAGTGATTTTGTTTTTGTTTTTTAAGAAAAATTTCAGGCAGTAATGAGGGTGAGCAAGTAGTCTGGCAGGAATAGAGGAGGCAGAAGCATTTTATTTATTCTTATTTTTTAGTTGTTCATCTTGGCTTCTTGCCCCAGCTGTGTGGGTCATGAACCCAGGTCCTTGGGATGTGTGTGGACTATGCTTTGCCAGGAGCAGCAAACTTACCCGCTGGGACACCAGGTCTTATCAAATATATGGAATAATTTTGCATTTGCTTCTGCTTTAAACTTTCTGTGAAACAATCTCTTCTGATTTCTATTCATTTAAAATACGTGAAATTCAGGGAGACAGAAGCTTCATTAAGACAGAATTCTTTAAGAAGCACTGCTTAGCTCCACCCACTAGAAATTTCCATAGTTTAATTAACTTCTTTGTAGATTTATAATAACAAGCGCTGTTTGTCACCTTAGCGCTTTAAGCAGGGAACAGATGTCTTTGTTAAGAAAAATGAACTTATGGTGCACCCTGGTGGAGTAGCAGATAGGTCGCCTCCAAAGGAGCACAGGCCACGTACCCCTAGACCCTGGGTTGGGGAGGGGGTGAGGGAACAACCAGTAGGAACAACCAAATAAAAATAAAGGTGCTTCTTTCTCCTCTCTCTTTCTTCCTGACTACTTGCCTTCATTCCTTCCTGCAACTTTCCTTGAGAAAAAAGAAAGAGAAAGAAAAATGAATTTATGCATTATAAAAGGAATGGATGCAGTTTACAATACAAACTAGTTTACAGACATGCTTTATTCTCCATTCTCTCTCCAGTAAGTAGAGGATAGTAACATGTGACCAACAGAGCTACAGATATTTTCTAGTTTAACTCTTCAGATGTCTACTTATTGATTCAGAGTATCTCTTACTAAATTCTTTTTTTAATCTCAGAGTACCAACTTTAAATTCAAAAACTATAGGTTTTGATTTCTTCTGGATGCTTTTCTTCCTTCCAACACATTCTGTACCATGTTACAAACAGAAAGGCTTTGGTTTTCTGTTTCTTTGAGAATTCTTAGTCTCTGCTTCCTTTGTTAGCTACATTGTCATTTAGGTTTATTATTTCTGATGAGAATGCTGTTTGAAATCTAATTTGCCTGGAAGAGTTCCCACCAAAAATGAATCCCCCCATTGTGCAAAATATAGCTACTGTTGTATTTCCTTTGATTTCCTCCAGCCCTAGTAGCTCAGAGCAGCTCCGGGGAACTGATGGTTTAATCATCATGTCCAAGATCATCTGAGTTACACTAATATAATTGTTTTTCTGTCAGATGGCCTTGTAACATAATCCAAATGCTTTCTGCAGCTGCTTTAAAGGCAGTGACTACAAAATATTATGCACTTGATTAAAGTATGGAAACATCATTATGAAAAAAATTGGCCTCGTGCTTTGGAATAATTTTTGCATTCATATGCCTTTCTAAATGGTTTGAGGTTAGATTTAAACTATATGTGCAATTTTTTTTAGGGTAATTGCATTTATTGAGTGTAATATGGCCAGAAGGAGTCAACTCAACAATCGTTTTTCACTTATATACTCTGTGCAAAGAATCCTGACAGTTTCAGTGATGATCAAAGCCTGGTTCATTCTTCTAAAGAGCCTAAAACTAGAAAGGATGGTAAGTTATACATGTAGAAAACTGAAATAAGGGCCCCAGTGATAAGCTAGCCTCTGTTTATATGTTGAATCTCCATAGGAAGATAGACTAAATCATGGAACTAATTTTGGGCCACTTGATTTAAGCAATTGGAACCAAAGAAGCAGGAAGGAGCCAATGCAGGCTCTCACATTCTACTAGGTAGAGATGGAGGAGGATAGGCCTGGGAAAATCAGCTTGGACTCTCTTTTAGAGACTGGTCCCCAAGATCAGCTCTATGAACTTTGAAAAACATAATAACTGGCCATTTTATCCTATTATTTTCAAATGATTCCTTGTGTTTTCTACTAAATCTTCTCAATGCAGGGAAGTCTGCCTGGGTTTTTTCCTCCTAAAATTGTTCTCAAATTAATTAAAAGAAATAAAACAATTTGCTCAAGATGCACTAGATTTAAAAGATAAACCCATCACTTGTAATTAAAGTACAATACAATTTTAAAGAAAATGTCTCTGTGGAATATTTTTTCAAAGGCAATCAGATATGTTTGCATACTGTAAATATATCATTTTTGCTTACTTCTAAAGATTATTGATCTAGTTATGTGCAGGAAAGGAAGAGAATGCATTTTATGAAAGGTTCTTTGAGGTTCATGTTCAAGACTTATATTTTCATGCTTCAGTAGAAAAGTCTGAAATAGGGAAATAGGAACATGATCCTATTTCTGTTTAGGCCATGAAGGATTTAGGAAAATACATTGCTTTGATGATCTGTAAATGATTTATAACTCTGAAGGAGTCAACAGTGCCTACCAAAACAGAATATGGCCAATGCTGAGTATTAGCAAAGATGACAATTTATGAATTCCAGTGAGAAGCTTCAGGGATTCCTCAAAGAGAATTAGAGGAGCCTTTGAGAGGGACTCAAGAGTTTGCTAGTTAGTAGAAATGGATGACACATATCTCTGAGACAAGTATGGTCCCGTTCATAGTAACAAGGCTATAAGCCCTTACAAGGCCTGCTTTACATAACTGAAAAATGAAACATTAGCTCCATGAGAGCCTGGGTTCACCTTATCCTGTTTATCACAATATATTCAGAAGAGGTAGGGATATTTTGTTGAATATTTCCATTTAGATGGTATGTTAGGTACATGGAGACAGAAAATATAGAAAATGTTAAATGCCATGATAAGGAGTTGAGTTTTATTCTATAGCAATTGGTAGCTATTGAAAGCATTGAACTGGAAGGTGATGGAGTTGGGCTGGGTTCCTTCAGTCTGTCACTTCGTAAAACATGTTTATTTTGTTCCATATTGAAATATAAGCAATATGTAGAAAAAGGAACTGAGCATTTCGGTCATGACATATGCTCTACATTGAGAGAGATCAATTCTTTTTTGAACTCATAGATTTGATTCCTGGGTAGAATTAATGTCACTGATTTTACTTTGCTTTAGCAAACAGATTCAAGCTTTCAAAATGAGAGTTCACCTTCCTCCTTTGAAGTCAGAAGAGCCTCGGATTCCCATGTCTTTTAAGGTAGAATTTGTTAAATACTAAGCTGTCTTATACAACAATATTGGACTCTGGCTGCCTTCAAATGATGGCTGTCAATCAACATTTGCAGAGAATGATGACAAAACAGCCTCAGAAGTATAGATATAAAGTATTAGAGGATAAACCTAGATGGTTTCTGCTCTCAAAATGAATTGTTGCAAATATTTTTTTAAATAACAGATACAATGATCATTCAAGTTTCCATTTTACACCAGTTAACTTTGTTGACAAATTGTATCTATTTTGTCCCTTTGTGGATAAAACAAAAAATGAATTTCAAGCCCTAGATTTTCTTCTTTGCCTGTTAAATTTATGTATTTATTTAACATCTGAATGTGTTATTGAAGTTATATTTGTATGAAAGTGCAGCAAGCTTTTTCAGAACAATCAGCTGAAATGTGAAAATGACTGCCAATTGATCACAAAGCTATATTGGTTATGGCACAGTATTACGGGAAGAAATGAGCTATAGGAGTCTGCTTTCCAATCTGAACTTGAACATTTATGAGCTGTGGGTCTATAGAAAATTCATTTCAGTTATCTGGGCTTCAGAATATCTCCCATAAAATTATGATAAAAGTGCTTATTAAATAGGTTTTCATGATAATTAAATAATGGATGGGAAAATACTTTGCATATTGCCTTCCTAGACAATTTTAGCTGTCATATTATTCCCTTTCAATTCTACATCAGATAACTGCTTTGCATGCTGTTTTTTAAATGAAAGTTCTTAGAGTTTATTTTTTTCTTACCAAGATTTACATACTGTATTGTTCATTTCTTATTACATCAAAATGAATTTGAGGCAGCTTATATTATTCAAAAAACAGAGGAAGTATATGTATCAAAATATTTAATTAATATACAAAAAACCTAAAATTAAGAAAACTGCTATGAATTTATCACTGAAGTTCTTCACTGTAGTTTTCAAAACCATAAATAGGAAAGCTTATTTTTCCATGCTTTTTAACACCTCCTTAGCAAACATCTTTTGCATCTATCAAACCAGACCATTTAATAATATCTATATATCTCATTTATTCTTCTTCTATTGAATTACTTTTTTCTACGCTCCAAATCAAAGTCAAGTCAAAATGTTAAATCCCGTTCATACGGACTACACAGTTGCAGATCTAAATGTTTCCTTTTCCTTGTTTGCCACCTCTTAATTTAGTCTTTAGGAACCGTAATGATATTGTCATATGCAGCCTTGTTTGTTCACTATCTTAACTCCTGACAAGTGTGCTGGGTAGAAATTTTACCTAAACATGGATTAAGTCGGGAATCTCTGCCTCCCCTGAGGCATTCAATTTAATATCTTCCTTTTTATTGTCCTCCTTCATTATCCATTAATTAAATTGTATTAAATGTAAACATAATACAAAATTATTCTCTGAACTTTTTAAGAATGAAAAGAAATTAAATAATTTAGTTCACTAAATCAAACAAGATAAATTTAATTGGGAAGGGTACAAACTTTATAGGTTTACAGGATGAGTTTGTCTAATATACCCTCAAAGATTTTCACATGGCAACTTGGCTATAAAGTTGAAAATGCAGTTTTTCAAAAGATTACAAAATCTTTGTTAAAACTGAACATTCACATTCAAGAAGTGAAATTTTTACCCTTCACAAAAATTCACTTATGTAAATGTGAAAAATGTAAAACACAAAATAGAAAACTCTTTGAAGATAACGGGAAAAGACCAAGATGCTCTTATATATGAGCACACTTCAAAGATGAAAATAGCCAAAGCAGTTCTATGACAGGAATAATTGATAAGCTGGGCATTTCAAATCTTTCTCCTCTAAGGAAGATCAAGTCAAGAGACTGAGAAGATCAATCACACACCGAGAGAAATTATTTGCAAAAGATACAATTGATAAAAGATTGCTATCTAAATATACTAAGAACCCTTAAAATTCAGCAATGAGAGAGACAACCTGATTCAACAGTGGGCCAAAGATCTTATAGACGCCTGACCAAAGAAGATAGAGCATATAAAAAGTTGCTCAACATCACATATGAAAATGCAGAAAAATGCAAATTATAATAGCAAGGAGATACCACTAGACAACTATAAGAATGACTAAAATCCAGAACACTGACAATACCAAATGTTGGAGAAGATGCAGGGCAATAAGAACTCCTGTCTTATTGTTCTGGGAATGAAAAATAGTACAATCACTTTGGAAGATAATTTGGTTGTTTTTGTTTTTTGTGGGTTTTTTTTTGTTTGTTCATTTTAATAAGGCAAAATACATTCTTAAAATATAATCTGACAATAGTGATTTTTGGTGTTTACTCAAGGGAATTGGAAATATGTCCACACAAAACAAGCTCATGGATAATGATGTGGTCTTATTAATAGCTTCCAAAGCTTTGAAGAAATCAAGATCTCCTGCAGTAACTCAGTGGATAAGTAAAATGTGGTACACATAGACTATGGGATACTGTGCAGCACTAAAATAAATGATCTATCAAGCCATGAAAAGATACATATGAGCCTTAAGTACATATTACTAAGTGCCAGAAACTAATCTAAAAAGGTTACACACTGCATGATTCCAACTACCTGGCATTTTGGAAAAGGTAAAGGAGACAGTAGAAAGATCTTCTATGGAGACAGTAAAAAGAATAGTGGAATAGTCTGTATACCATAATGATGGACATATGTCATTAAATATTTGTCCAAACCCATAGAATGTGCAGCACCAAAAGTGTATTCTAATGTAGGTTATGAATTTGGGATGACTATAATGTGCCAGTGTAGCTTCATCAACGGCAACGCATATTCCACCCATTGGGGGCTATTGCTAGTGGACTATGCATGTGTGGGAGCAGAGAGTATATAAGAAATCTCTGTACCTTCCCTTCAATTTTGCTACGAATCTAAAATAATTCTAATTTTCAAAAGTTTTAGTACGTATATTTTATGTTTTGGGGAAGTTACACAATATATCTCTCTTAGGATGAATTCCTCTTTTACTACACATATTCCAGTTTTAACTTGAGGAAGATAAATTGCATTATTCAGCAATGTTGAGTCCTGATTATATTTCTTATCATAGACCAGTGCTTGGAGAATATGTAAGAGTGGCTGGTTAGTTTGTATCTTTAAATCATCCCATGTTAAGTAAAGTTTTGACAAGACCTGGTTATTTGCAGTCAATTTATGTTGTCACTCTCTGACAAGTGCCCAAAGCGCAAATATCTGTGCTGCTGATTAAAGAGCACTGCAGGCATCTTACATACCAGATGTGCAGATGGCAGAGTTTATAAAATCTTTTGGAATGTTTGGAGTCTGCTTTGCATTCTCACCTAGATAGCAAGCCATGTAATTTCCAGAAAGCATAATGGTAGGATGCAGGAGGGTAGGTATGTGACTGTGTGTGGGCAAGTGGGACTTATAGAGAGGAAACAGGAAAGAGGAAGTATATTGGGACTGTTAGTTCTATTCAAGTATTTCTATAAAATATTCATTAAAAATATGAGATTTCTATGCCCAAAATATGGATGACAAAATTATGCCATAAGGTAATGTTTTTATTACACATTTAAAAGATTTTTTAGAGAATATAAATTACCAATATTGCTATGACCATAAAAGTACCACTGAGTAGTCTTATGCAATAAAATGCCTGCTTCTGGATTGAAAAAAAAAAAAATCCCTTATTGGTACTAGGCAAAACCATTTAATTGGGCTCAGTAATTTAGTCCAATTAAACATTTACAATTCATGAATTTTACTTTGTTTTCAGTAATACATGTCAGAATAATACTTTGAAACTGATGGAGCTCCTGAACACAGCATTTGCTTTTGCTTTCTTTTTTTTTCCTTTTTCTCCCTTCTTCCCTCCCTTTTCCACTTCATTTCTTCATCTTTCCCTCCATTTTTTTCTTTCTCTCTTTCTTCTTTTTTCCTTAGTACCTACCGTATTGGATAGAATGCATGATGCATGGTAGGCAGTCCAGTTATGAACACAATCAGGTATAACCTCCTACTTCGTTGGAGTTTATCACTCTCCCTTTTTATAGAAGCTATGTCTTTACATTATTATTAACAGGTGTGTTCTAGCCCACTGGCTCAATGAAGAATAATAGAGCAATTGTGAGTATTCCAACACAATCAATGAGTAAGGCTGAACACTTTCAAACATAATTCTTTCTATTCCCACTCGTTACTTCTAGACTTCCATCATGGAATACCACAGGCCTCATTAATACTCTTTGCTGTTCTGGTTTCTGAACCTTCCCACCTCTCTCCTGGGCTAACCCCCAACTTCCAAGGGAATCAGTAGCTTTAAAATGCAAACTCTTCTGGGAAAAATTTATTTCTGTCTTTCAACAGATGTTTCCTAACTAAAGAAAAAAGTCACCAATTAAGGCTAAAACACATCACCTTCCAACAGTTCAGCACCTCTGCTCAGCCTCTGCATAAAACATTCCAGGTCCATAGAAAGGGTAGTCTTCTTTTTACCTCTATCTTACCTCTATCTGGGCCTGAAATATGCATACATACATTCATATACATGAATACATGCATGCGTGTATGTGTGTGTGTGTGTGTGTATATATATGTATATATATACATATATCTGTTCTAGATTCTTACTCTGAAACCCCAAGTCCTCCCATGAGTGTGTGATATGTGCCATCACCTCAAACATTTCTAGGGCTTACTTTCTGCTGCCTCCTAATCCAGCCACCTTTCATTTCCACTTGGAGAGCAGTTATGAATATTTTCCAGTAAAACATCTGAAATTTTTTAATAATAACTACAATTTCACAATGTTTAGAAAGAGGTTAACGGGAGGCAGAAGTAGAAGCTAGGGTCTCTCAGTCATGGACTTATAATGATAATGAGAGAAATATTTGTTAATGTCTGAATTCGTAACAAAGAGTTATTTTCATGGAGAAACTCTTTAGTTTAAAAATGCCTTAGGAACACCCTGGTGAAGTAGCAGATAATTCAACAGCCTCTGGCAGTGAGTACAGTCCCCATACATCCAAAGGATGTGGGTTCATGTCCAAGAGCTGAGGAACAACCAAGATATGCCACTAAAATAAAAGTAAATAAAATATTCCTTCCTCCTGTCTCTCTCCGCCTGCTTGCTTACTTGCCTTCATTCTTACAAGTAACTTTCCTTTAGAAAAAAAAAAAAAAGGCTTAAAATGTACTTAAGAAAGATTTGTATTTCAGCAATCATGAACTAAGTAATTAAAAAAAAAAAAAATCCTTCTATTGAGGAAAAACTAGAAGACCCAGGGGAAAGGATGAACAAAGTAATCTGCTTGAAGTTTCAGAAATACTAAACGGTTATTGAAGACTCCATTTGAGATCAGGGGAAAGGTTTAGATTTATACCAGCCAGATTGGTATTAAGGAGGCTTGTCCTCTGTGGATATTTGATTCTGAGAGAGTTGTTGAAAGTCTGGAAGGTTGAGTGATACTACTGAGTGCCTCATGGGAATAGGGATAAAAATTTGGATATTGAATCCAAGAGGGTTCAGCACAAAATACAATATGTACTATGAAATTTGGGAAGTCTGATAGCCCTCACAGCAACAGAAAACCAGATTTGAATCATCTCACATTCCAAAATCAGATTAAAGTGATCTTAGATTTCTTGAGCCAGACATTGGGCAGAAAGAAAAGGTTATCAGCTTTGGAGAAAGAGGACATCATGGCTGGTTTCTAATTCTTTGTCATCTATAATGTCCAGGTCTCAAAACACATTGACCAGGTGCAAAGAGATTGTACAACATCAATCAGGAGGAGCATAAAATGGGTTTAAAGTTTTTGCAGTTGTAAGACGCCAACTTCAAATAAAATTTCCTTACTATGTTCAGGGAGATAAATGAGATTATTGAGAATTTAAGAAAAGGATTAGGAACTAAAAGAAAAATAGAATTTTATCGAAAATACAGAAAAGTTTAAAAATCACTCAGCATCCTAATAGAAGGGAGCTCTGAGGAGCGATATCACATAATTACAGGACAAAAACAGCAACAAGGAAGTCACAGTAAAAATCAGCTGCTTATTGCAAAATTACTTTTTTTTAAGGTCTGGCAGGTGTCTGTCAGGCAGATTACTAGTTAGGGAATCTGCCTGACCAGGTGATTCCTGAGTGACTGGTTTAAGATTCCATTTCTGGAAGAATTGAAACTGTAATTAAATTGGCCATGTGAAGATTAGCTTAAGAGACTGTTCTGTTTTTAAGAAAGACTTATAAAGCATTTTTTTTTTTTTCCCTAGTGCTGTGTGATATTGGTCCAAAAAATGTAACTGGTCAAAAGAGGGCGGTGAATCCAAAGACAGAACCACACACAGACCTCGGTTTGTTACAAAGATAACGTCATGTCTCTCTTCACTAATCAATGCTACTAGAATCTTTAGTTATCTGTATTTTTAATAATGATTGTGCTTATTTAAACATTTTTTTTAAGATCACATTAATTTCACAGTATTCACAAAAAATATTTCAGGTGTATTTGGATTTATAAATATGAAAGATAAAATGATGAGGTTTATAAAAAATACATAATCAAGTGATAATAAATAATTGTTGTGATCAAAATGGACCACATATGGGACAGTGGTGCCATTAGATTCTACCATAGAGCCTAGGTATATAGTAAGCTATACCACCTAAGTCTGTATAATCATACTCTTTGATGTTCACACAATGAAAAAATCACCCAAAGACACAGACACATTTCCTTCATTAAGCTGTGCATGACTGTATAAAATATTTCAAAACTTTTAGAGGGAAATAAGCTATTTAAGATATATATGTGTGTGTATATATATTTATATATATATATATATGAAGATAAAAAGAGCATCTTTCGTTGATTGCAACAAGCTTCTTTCAAACAAAGTTGAGCTCATATTAATTAAGTGACTTTTGGAAAATCTCTAAGTGTGGGGCTTTGTTGCAGGAGGAATCAACCACAATTAGGGGTTGAAACTTTTAATTTATCCCCAATCCCCCTCAGCCTAAGAGAGGTTGGAGATTGAATTCAGTCATCAATGGCCAATGATTTGTTCAATCATGCCTATTTCATGTATGCGAGGTCAGTGAACTTCTAGGTTGGGGAACATTCGGAAGTGTTGGGAAAGGGTTCTGCCCAGAGTGCATGGACATGCCATGCCCCTTCATACATACCTTACCCTGTAAACCTCTCCCATATGGTAGCACCTGAGCTGTAATAAACTAGTAAGTAGTAAGTAAATTTTGATTTGAGTTCTCTTAGCTGCTATAGCAAATTAATCACATTTAAGGAAGGGGTTGTGAGAACGTTGGACCTAGAGCCAGTGGACTGGATGGACAGGTCTTAGACTTAGACTTACTGTTGGAAGCACTTGGTCTTTCAGTTGGCATATTAAGTGAAAACATAAAAGCCTGCAATTCGTAGCTCTTAACATGTGGAATATAATATTATCTCCAAGTAAAGTCATAAGTGAGTTCAATTCTAGGACACTCAATTGATGTTCCAGAAATGCTTGGTGCAGGAAATCACCCTCTCCTCACTTGTGGCCAGGAAACTAAAGGGTTTACATCACTGTATGTAGTGCAAAGGGAAAATAATACTATAGTTTTCAATTACAGATACAAAAATCATATTAATGAAAGAAAATATTTTCAATTGTTCATTAAATATTTTAGTTTAGAAATGGATGTTATTAAGGTGAAATAGTAAACCCAAGAGTGGGAGAAGATATTGCAAAGCAGATATTTCTCAAGGATCTTGTATTCAGGATACATAAATAATGCATCAATAGGAAGGAGAAAGATGATCAAATAAAAATATATGAAATACTGAACAAATACTTCGAAGGAAGGTAGTCAAACAGGTGAAAAGAAGTCCAGTTTCTTTAGTAATTGAGAAAATGCAAATGAAAGCTACAATGAAATGCTGCTTCAGACCCACCAAAAAAACTAAATTTAAAGTCTGATAATTCCAAGTGTTGACAAAAGTAAAGTAACTTAATGGAAAGTATAAATTTTAGAGATTTGTTATTCTGAGATGCCTTTTGCAGAAGGTGAATATGATACTGCTTCCAAATATCAATTTATTTTTCAGTCTAATGTGTAAACCATCATTTTTACAAAACTACTACCAGACATCTCTTTTAATGGGCAAGTTATTAACAAAGAATATTTATTTCATAGCTATGATTATGAATTCATATAAATTCTTTGTCAGTCTTATTTTACTAGCATTTCTATTTTAATTGATTGTTTTTGTCCATGTTTTTTCTAGATCCTGCTATATTTCACAAAACTGGAGGCAGAGTAAATGATTTTTAGATTGCTCCATATTGGTTTAGTCAATTTGTTGTTTTACGGTTAGTTGTTAGATGAGAGGTATATCCCCCAAATACAATTTGCTTAAAGTAGAAATTATTTTACTTAACATTATTATCTTCACAATCTCATTAGTTGGTAACACTCACCAATCAGCATATCATAAATCCACTTCTTTTTTCTCCTTAAGGATGAGTATAAATAAAGAACAATGGATTGTTCAATAATCAATTACACTACATTTTGATTGAAGGTATAATTGTTTCCCCAGAGACTGATCCTACAAAAGACCATTTAGCACTACTATTGTACATCTTCTAGTATAGCTCGATAAGCATTTACTAACTGGCCGTATTAGTGGTCTTAAAAATACTGAAAATGGTAGTTTCATCCTTCTGTTCAAAGAAACCACATGAAAGTATCAGGAAAACTAAAGTTGGAAGTACAAATGGAATCCCTAAAGAAACTGAAGAGAGATATGATTATTCATGAAGTATACAAATATGATAATATTTTATTAAAATGGCTCTTGAGTGCCTTACGTGCTCTAAGCACTGTCAGAGTGCTGGGATACACTGCAGTAACAAACAAAATATCCATATAGATGAAAGGGATGCTAAATTTAGTGACTATCATAAATAAAAATGGAAGGCCTTCAGGATGTATTGTTCATGGCTGCAAATTTCAGAAAAACTGGTCCATTCACTAAATTAGGTAGGTATACTTAGATTGAGGGGCATCTGAAAATTCATTCTTTGTAGTCAGCTTGACCTGAAATCTTAAGGAAAAAGTGAAGAGTGAATTTATCGAGAATGGTACACAGACAAATAACATCTGTAGGAGGCAGCTTTTCATACAGGAAACTTGGAGGAAAGGAACAATGCATGGTGAGTATCGTTGCGGTGCCAGTCTCAGCTGGCTTGGAGAATCAGAGGATAAATAACTTATTCAGATATTTCTTGAATTATACAGAGAATTATTGATTGCCAGGCACATGATACTGACTGTCACACTATGGAAGCTATCTAAAGATTGTTGGTTTAGGAAGGAATACTTGTTTGAAAAATGAGTCATGGTCATTAAGAAACAATTACAGACTCTCTCAGGATTGTGTTTTCACAGTAGTCAAAGTTGTTTCTAGTTTTTCAAAGCAGCAGTGATGATCTTTCTAGGAGTAATGTCAGTGTCAAGTAAAAATGGTGTTAAGGGAACCAGCAGTAGTTTCTAGGTCAAGAGATGTCAGCAGTGGTGTCTTCATCGGAATCATGATACATGTGATTATTTCTGAACCAAAATTGCATCAGTTTTTTATTAGAATCATGTGCTGGAAGTTTTAAACAATATCGGCGATAAAATATGCCTCCCAGAAAACAGATCTTTGATTGGTATAAGTTCCAAATAATTGCTGTGGCTATAGTTGGGTTTTAATTGCATCACTTTCAAATGAGCAGATTTGTATTACTTGTTCATTAATAAATATTGTTTTTCATGGAGTGCCCTGGTGGTTTTGTGGTTAAGACTGCTGCCTCCAGCCAGTGTAGTCCACAAGCATTCTGAGGACCTGGGTCCACATCCTGGGGCCAAAGGGAACAACTAAGATAAGTAACTAAATAAAATAAATAAAATGTTTCTTCCTCCTCTCTTCCTGCCTTCATTCCTTCCTGTACTTTTTCTTTAAAAGTAAGTAAATAAAATTAAGAAATATTGTTTTCCACATGGAAGTTAATTCAGAGAATTCCTAGTAATGCATTTAGGTTCTAGCACATGTTGACTTAGAAACACAACTTTGTTGCAGGAATAAGTGCAGAATTATGTGCACAGTTACTACCTCCAACATATTCTATACAATCTATAGTCTATATAATCGTGCTCTATATAATTATATATGTATATAGTATATATATATATATGTGTGCATCTATATATAAGCAACTTCAAATAGGTAGTGATAGCTCGTTATTAGAAAGGTAGACAAACAGAACAGGTTTTATTCAGTTTTGTCATTTCATGTAGCCAGTTGGATTTTTTTTTCACATGACTTGTCTGCTTTATATATTTTAAATTTATTTGTTTATTTTGAATTCCTTTACTTCACAATGTTTAACTTATTTGGGCATTTTGAAATTGCCTCTCAGTCTAAATTTCACCCCACACCCACCACCAAATTTCCAGTGTCCTTCACTGAAAAGGTGGCGGTGAAGGACTCTGGATACATGTGAGTTTAAAAGCTACTCTTAACAGAATATCCCCCATCTCTATGCCTCTGTCCTCCCTAAGTGCTTTGAAACATCCAACATACTTTAAACATATTCTGTTTCCCTTAAATCATAAATAGACTTGCTTCAGGTTTGGTGATATATGCTTGCACTTGGAGAACAAGTGCTGGAAGGGAATACACACCACACACACACCACACACACCACACACACCACACCACACACATAGAGATCCTGGAATGTATCATCTCAGTTAAACCCTCAATAATGAGAGCGATTCTGGTTTACTTGGGATAAATCAAAATGTATTTAAATGATTTCATATTGGCAGATCTTAAAATCATCTACAAGTTTTTATCAATAGACATACTGCTGTTATAGATCATCTACATAGCCAAATCTTTGGCATAGCTACAATCATTTCCCTCAATTAATTTGTTTTCTGGAAATGGAGCTCTGATTCCATTCGTGACAGAGTGACCTGTACCAACCTTGCTGCTGTTATAGCTGTTAAAGCTGAACAACTATTAATATAATAAACAATGCTTTAAAGGCACTGAAATACAATGAAGGGCTTAGGGACAGGAGAGGCTACAACTATTCTAAGAAGGAAAGAACATAAAGTGAGTTTGATGTTTCGCTGGCTTTTCCCCTCAGGGAATTTTGAAATTTTCTGCTGTGGGAAGGAATAGAACCCAAACAGGATACATGTTCCCATAGGACTACGAAGAGAGAAGTCAGATTTGAGACTGACAGAGGAGGTGCAAGCTGTGTGGCATATTCCATAGATAGGAGTCGTCAAAGGAGCCCCCAAATCTCCTACTCCTTTTCTTCAAAATACTGATGAACTTCTAACGATGCAGGTCAGAGAGACGATGGAAAGTGGTAGCCGGGAGGGGAAAAAGAGCAGCATCTCTACAACACTGGAAAGAGATTAATGTTCAACTCCCGTCATGTCAGAAGCATATACTAAATACTCAGGGCTTTTCACTCCCAGAAGAGCCATAACATAACATGGACAAAATGGAGACATCACAATTGAAAAAAAAAAAAAAATGCGGCTCCGAAACACAGTAATGTACTCCGTAAATTGATATGTTATGATACAATGCTCCTTCAATACAATAAAAATAAATAACGCCAACAACTAAATTAAACTCATGAAAAAGTTAAGATAAAATTCTGCTATTTCCTCTACATTCTACACAAAAGTTAATCTTTGTCAGATTACATTCTCTAGAGACTATAAAGTCTTCTTAAATCTGTCACCTCCAGTATTAAATGTAGAATTAAAAATATGTTAAAAATACAGGACCAATTAAAGAAAACCAAAGGAAAAATATGCAGTTGAAACAGTCTCATGAGTGAATTAAATATTGGAGTTTTCAGAAAATTTTAAAAAACTACATTTGACAATTTTTTAAATATAGAGAAAAGAATAAGATTTAGTAGACAATTAACTTGAATGCACACATACAGACACCTGTCAAATGGAAATCTACAACTTAAAATTATAATAAGTAAGATTAAGAATTCACTAGAGTAGTTTAATAACAGATTAGAAATAGAAAAAAAAAAGAATGAGTAAATCAGATGACAGAACAGAAGAGGATACACAGAGCAACGCACTAGGAGAGAAAGCATCCAGAAAAACAAAAACATTAGGGACATGCAAGAACTAGTACAAATGTCTAATGGACATTTAATCAGAGGTAATAGTCAAAAAAATTGTGCTGAGAATTCCCCAGATATTAACAGATAACAAGCCACATATTAGAGAAGGTCTGCATATCCACATAGTATAAATAACAAGAAAACGTAAGGACATCATAGTTAAACTAGTTCAAAGCAAAGATGGACGAAAACATCAAAAGGCAACAAGAGAGAAAAAAAGTTCAAGAAGTACCATTTACAAGGTCAAACGTTTCATAAGTATTAAGATTTGATGTGAATTCTCAGTCTCTGGACATTCTGTACCTTTTCCCTGCATACTTGAAAATACTTTCACCAAACAGTGCAACTTTAACATTCTGTGTAGCACAATCCTTAAACTTCTTTAATCTGTTTTGATTTTTGAATGATGAATGAAGCTATGGGATGTCTGGAGTCTTCTGAAACATCATGGGCTTGGTCTTTATTTTAATTACTTTGAGTATAATTTGTAATTTGGATATTACTAAAATGATGTTCCCATGCATATTATGCCAGAATATGACTCTATATAGACACGAAAGTTTGATTTTATAGGTTTCCCCATTCAATCATTCCATTCTCAAAGGATGAAATTACAAGGCCTCAGTGTTTGCATTACTTATATATTGCTTTAAAAAAATTCAATTTATACTCCTTCCTAGAAGGATTTATACATTAAAGTTAGTTTTCTAAGTAATTTTGATTTTATTGCAGCTCTTGATTTCGTAATATGCCTTCAGGTGTCCTTGAAAGAGTGCTTTCATCTCTGTGGATTCAAATGCCTTCCCTTGGCTTCCACAGACAGCAATTATGGTGTCCTGTATCATCTGGTTTCTTTATATGGTGATTCCTATGAAGCTGAGATGCAAAGATTCTACCCCAGTGATTTAGGTCTGGCCTGATTCCAAGCGTTAATTGATGAAAACTTTGTCCTGCATTTGGTATTCAACATAGAGGGAAGCATTTCTCATGAAATGGTTTCAGGGAATGAAAATGACCTAGTTGTTTCGAGCCTCACAGCAAAGTGGATCTTCCTTCTGAACCAGGCCTAAGGCTCAGAGTCATGCTGATCACTTTCTCTTACTAAGTAATTTCCTAAGATGCACACTGCACTCATTTTAAAAATATAAACCTCTATTGAATATATACAATACAGTGAAATGACAGGGTATAAAGTGTTATGTACACACCTTATAACTGTAAACCAGAAAATTAATAAGAGCATATGAAGCCAGGAAGAAACTCCACCAAAATAATAATAATAGGGGTTTGAGTACTGGAATAATAAGCAATTATTTTTATTTTCACCAGTTTACATATTTCCTAGATCATAGCTATATTACCTTTATAATTAAACAATAAATTTCCTTAAAAACAATGCTAAAATAGCTCTCTGATAAAGATTTTGACAACCTACTTTTATAACCTCTTCTCCTTAACCATAGACCCGGGATTAGAATGCTGGAATGGCATAATTAAGACCATAACACATTAATAACCCAACTGGAGTTTCTGACATTACAGTTTGTTTATTTTGTAATAAACCTCTTTTTAGCACCTGTACAATCCAAACCTTTTAATTGCATTTTGCATGAGTGTCAGGCAAAGTAATTGCAAGCAAGTTTTCTTATAAATGTTTTTCTTAAGCTTAACTTATTATAGCAACCCATATATAGTAGAACATTGCAATTTAACCAAGTCGAGAGACAAAGGGGTGCTTGTGATTTCACTCTGAAAACATCAGAAATGGAAGTTTTAAATCATCTTTTTAATCTTACAGATGCTTTAGTCACCAATAGTAAGACTAATTTATTAAATTAAATGAAGATTTCATGCACTCTCTAGTGAAACTTCATGACTTCAAATGGGGAAAATGCAAATTAAATATTAAAATGAACTATTTTTTTCTTACGTATTTTTGGCTCCTCAATAGACTTAGACACAGGATCTCAGGTTTTGTATGCATTTAATCATTGTTCTACATAATATTGTCCTTTCGTATTAACTCTTATAGTTTGAATGACTACAGAAAATATTCATAGCACTTTAAATTAGCATAACTTTTCTTCACCTGCATTACTAGAAAAAATAGTCAGCTATTCTTAAGCTAAAATACATTTATTTTAGAACTAAGTTGTACAATATCATTTAATTCTTAAAAATGCTGAGATCAGGAACTGTGGAAATAGCTCCTATTAAGAAGCTGACAGATGCACCCTCGTGGATCAGGAGGCTGAGGCATCTCAGGCACAAGCCATGTAAAACCCAAGGACCCCGACTCAAGACCTGGAACCCTAAGCGGGGCAGGGTGGAGCTGACAACTATACAGTTGCATCATGGCTGACTTCTTTCTAAGCACCTCCTATTGCAAGTTCTGAAAAATATTTGCCCTTTTAATAAGTTAAGATCAATTCTGTCAAGTTTACTTTGAGACCCATGCTATGCATTTCACATAAGGCATTTTCTTGTTTGGGATGATGTTGTTAAAGGAAATTGCAATTTTGTGTTATGCTTTTGCCCATTCACAAAGTTGAACTCATAATATCAAGTTGAGTTTTAGAGCAACTTTGGATGACCCCAGCCTCACCCTATATCTCAGAAGGAAATGTGAATGAACTTTTACTGCTCTGGGTTTCAGCAATGATGTGCCATTTTGTAGGCTTAGAGTCATCGCTAAGTAGAGTTAGAGTCAATTCTAACCCAGAGGTTTTGTAGTTGGACACCTTTTTTTTTCAGAAATTAATATTGTCTAGAAGCCCTATTTATCTATTGATAAAATGATATAAGCAGAGCTCCTCTATTGATTAGGAGGCTGCTGACCATCCATTACAATTCACTCATCCTACCCTACTTTCTCCATAGCAGCTGTGAAGCATCTTAAAGAACAAGGAAGTCCTCAGCTCAGATTGCAAGTAACAAATGTAATTCCCATTTCTCTCATACAAGTCTGTAGAACATAAAATCTTGCAAATCATAGACCTCAAAATAAAATTACCATGTGGATACTGTATATCGACGAAAGAGGCAGATCTACAAATCTGCAGCATTTTCCAGACAAGAATTATGCTTTGTTTAGTAGATGGTTTTATTCATTGGTCAGAAAATTATTTGTCAGAAACTATTTGAAAGAAAGTATAAAAGTATAGAGTTGTTTGAAGGAAAATGGTGGTTATAAAATACACTTCTCCGAAGCCAATGGGTATGCCAGGGAATCTAGATCAAATATGGAAATCTCAACATGATATCCTGAGGGAATTACGAGAGATTCAGTTCAAACATCACTGCTGCACAGATCTGATGAAATCCTGACTTTCACTAGAACCATTAATGCTTCATTGTGTGGAGAGAAATTCTTTTAGGAAAGTAAATTCCCCCAAACAAGGGCCCTGACCACCTTCTGATTGAGTGAAAGTCATGCTAAATCCTCACTATAGAGAATCCATAATGTAGATATTAATTAAGTTCTATACTGTTATAAAATTCATAAGCACAGGAAGCTTGAAAGGCCCTAGGATGCCTAAATACCGACATTGTTTAAAAATTTGTCATGTGTTATAGCATATCTTCTCATTTTGTTTTAGTTAAAATATTTTACACTGATGCCTTGCATCAAAAAAAGCAATTCTATCCTCTACACTTAAGTTGCACATACGTCAGGAGTTACTATGTCAGCCTTTAGTTGAAGTAAAGTTAAATTATGGCAATATCAAAAAGTTATGATTATTGCAACTGTATGAAATTTGTTACAAATTAAAGGAAGCTTTTGCTGGATCTCAAAGTTTCATCTGCAGTCTGAAAACTGAGACAAAAATAGGGTCAAGCTGTATTACTCATCTAAAGAGAAGTAGCAGACTCATTCCCAAATGGTCAAAGCTTGGTCAGTCATTATCATCCCCAACAGTCAATGAAAGAGAAGCTAAGATTGTTAGATAAGAATGTCAATGAAAGGATAGGTTCATGTATGTATGTATGAATAAATGAATGACTATCACATTATTGCTGCCCTTCAGTTGGTAAGGGTACTTCACAATACCCACTCAGAGACTGGGACATCTGCCTCAATGAGAGATTAACCTTTTACTAACATAACAGTTCTTTGCAAATTCTAGTTAGCTGCCAAAATGCATAGGTCTGCCCATCTGCCCATGCTACTATAGATAAGATACCTTCAGCTTGGTATATGTTACCTAGAGTTTTTGAAGGCAGAGAGAATGTGTTTGCTTTATCTCTTACCTAAAGGATTCTCAATGTAGGAATTTACGTAGAGCAGACTCCAATTTCAGAGAAAGAATAAAGGATGCAGTGAAGTGCCTCACTACTGGAGTATGTCAAGATGACTTAGTATGTATTTTCACATGGACACTCAAAAAGGTAACCAGGATTTAACACTTTCAAAAAGACTCTTGTCTGTCAAGAGGATTAATGGACCATTTTGTTTTACTGCCAAGAGTAGAGGCTGAGAAAGAAGTCATTCAAAGTGCCCACAGTCTATGACATGAAATGGCACAATACAGAGATACTCAGCAAGGGAGTAGAGAGCCTTTGTCAATTTACTTTGCACCCCTCATTAGCTCCTACAGAAGAGTTGGAGCAGAAGGGCAAGATGCAAGAAAGTCCAATTTGAAGTCCACAAGGAGAGAAAAGAATAGGTGTTCACTTTACTTATGTTATTCAGGAAAGATAACTTACTACACCAGTTATACTTAACTTATTTTATTATAGAGGAAACTGCAACTCAGCAGCATAGTTGGCTCGAAGTCACAGAGATAGAACATTATGAAACCAGGAGTCTTGTGACTTCAAAGTGAGTTTCCTGAAAGAATACTACACCTTATAGGAAAGCTACAAATAAAGCAAAGTAGAATATATATATATATATATATATATCATGTATTCCATGCTGGCATTTTCAACTCACATCCTACAAAGTTAAAATGAAAAGTTATGAATGAATATTCTGGCAATATGTGAATGCCAGTGGATAAGTTGCTTCACCTTCTTAAGCCTCCTTTTTCTCATCTATAAATCAACTTAACTCTCTTTTAGACTAGGAAGATAAAATCAAAACTCAAAAAGAGAGAAAGGAGGAAAGGAGAGAGGTCAGGAGGGGAGGGGCGAAGAGGGAAGGATGGAGAGGAGGGAGGGGAAATACGCAAGAGTGGCTAAGTAAGATCCTGTATTTGTTAATTATACCTCAAATTCGTATATTTCCAGGCAAGTCAGAGAATTCATTACAAACTTAAGGTGGTTTTGTTTCCATAATCTCATTCTCCTCTGTCCTTTCACTCTTTTATTTTATTTTATTGCCAAAATGATTACATAGTAAAAAAAGAAAACAATTTTAGAAGATTGAAGCATTTTATCCTCTCTGAAATGCTTTCAGTTGTGGATAGTAAAGAAAATTCCACAAGCTCTGAAAGAGTCCCTGTAACTGGATTCCCAGGAGACATAGTAGTGTGGAGATTGTTTTGTTTGTTGGCTTGTTTGTTTGAAACATGATGGGAATGAGACGGGAAAGTTGTAGCTTCAGATGGGTTTGTTGCTGCAGCTTTCAATCCTGTCACAATCGGTGTTATGAAGATGAATAAAGTTGGTGCCATCTTCTGTTTTCATTATCATCCAAGGGGCTGGGATCGGAAGGGATTCACTTTGTGGCACTGTCATTTCTCATTACTATCTTTGTCATGAGAATGAATTATAACAGCCCTCTGATGCCAGCTCTAGCTTTGCTCTCATTACAGACCTTCATTCGATGGTAATAAGAATGGAATGTCGTGTGAAACAGAGTTCACTTTCATGACAGTTAGAAACTGGTGATGCAAATGGAAAATGGCAGAAAAAATTAATCCTTTTTTGTGGCAAAAATTGTCCTGCAAATATCAGGCATTAAAGTTATCCCTCACTGTGGCAATGACAAAGCAATAAAAAGGTAAACAACGAATATCTTTGGGAGCAAATAAAAGGATTCCAAGGCATCCATCTTGCCAGGTGCTTTGGAAATATATATATATATATCCCTTAATTTTGAATACTACAACATCCTTTTATGTCCAAAAGTAATGTGATAAGCAATTAGGAGTTTCTCTGGTCTCCCTTCAGTGATGTATCTCTATTACATATCATCAGTAAGGCACTACCTACTGTATTAAGCCATTAGAATTTTAGAATTTCTATACACATACACACACACTCAGACACATTCACATACATGCCTCTATGCATGTATATTCATATGCATACACACATACATGTTCATATATATATATATATATATATATATATACACAAATTTGGGAAAGTATTTACCTGAGTCAATAATAGTAGTATTCAAAAGGACTTCCATTTTTTATTTCATACATATTGATTGATTTATTTTTGATATGAACATTGGCCATTTATAATTATAGACATTGTAACCTTCTTTTCTATCAAAATAAATGGCTCTGTATACCATTGAATTACCTTTACTGCTAGAGTCTATATCAACTCTAGACATAGTCTCTGATTTAATTTTGAAGGAGATCAAGTACCATTTACATTCAAATTTTAAAATGAATGCTCTCAGTCTTTTCTTAACATATTCTTATTTCTACCATATTCCAACCATAATGTTTTTCTTTCCCACCCAGAGGTTGTATCTTTTCAAAATGAGGATTAGGTCACACTAATAGTGGAAAGGAACTTGGTGTGAAATGGTCTTTTCATTAGATTTCATGTAAAGCATTCTGTTTAATTTTTTATCATTTGCCAATATATATAACAGATATTTAGATTTGTCTTCTTTTCAACACATGTCATTGTTTGGAGAGAAAATAGGCATTTTAATATGTACCTTGAGCACAGAAGCATTTATATGATGGTTATTGAATGCAGAAATGTGGCTTATGTGCATATTAGTGTCTGGCATGCATTGCTCAGTGTTGATGGTATCTGGAGGAGTCAGGGAAAGGAGGCATGAGAGACCACTTTTATTAGTATGAAAAGAAGGCAATTACTCTGTTTGACATCACCTTCATTCATTTGGCTCTTTTGGAGTGGTTCATGGTAAGGGCACATTTTAAATATCAAAATCTTTTATGCCTTAACAGGCTGGAGTGGGAGAAATAAAATTTTTATTGTCAGAAAAAGAAGAAAAATATTTTCTTAAACTAGTAAATTTTTTGTATAGGAAATACGCTAGAATAATTTTACACAATTGGCGCAACATTCTCAATTAAAAATCTTAAATAGTAGATTATCCTGAAGTCTTATCTTAGCACTTTCTTTAACATGTCCTAAGGTTGAAGAGCCCTTCAAATCCTATAAAGAAAGCTCATTTTAGAGCAAAGTTTATTAAGCTTATTAGAAATCCCATGAGACATTTGGGTTTAAACATCTGAGACCAGAGGTTCTAAATTCAGTAGATTCACAGTAGGACCAGGTATCTCCTTTTTTTTTTTTTTTTTTTTTTAAGTTTTAAAAAATTTCTGATGTATACCTCAACAAGAAACTACTCTTTCAGGCATACCCTTGTGCTGAGGTAGCTAAGGTGTAAGTCCGAAGACTCAGATTTGCAACTTGGACTGGGGGAGAGAGGGATAGGGAAGGAAAACCTCCCCCCAACAAAATGAAACTACTCATTTAGAGTTTACATTCAAAATAACTATGTATTCATCTTCTGGCTTTTAACAATAAAATCAGATTTCCAGCATCATTTTGGAAAGATACTGTCCGAAAATCTGCCACCCTAGTTGTTGAGGGTGCGGCCTGAAGGATGGCCCTTGGATGTCCAGATTCTGATAGCCATGGGGGCGTGGATTCATAAATTTCATAGTATTGTCCTAAACAAATAAGCCCATTTTAAATAATTTCAGGAACACTTGTTTCTGTCCTGGGGTTGTATACCTGGAGTCAGCACAGAGGAAACACGTAAAAATACCCATCTCCCAGTTTCTGTGTGCAAGCGGATTAATTACATACTTTCCCAGCTGCTCTTGAGGGTCCATCTTCTAATCATATTGCATCTAGTTGCTATCATCCTCCTCTTGGGGACACTGACAGGACATAGTGCAACCTCAACTGCTAAGAGCCAGTAAGAAAGAAGACATAGGTGGTCACCTGGACTATCAAGAAAAATTTGAGAGACCATTAGGAGCTGGGCACAGGTTGATAAGAGGTTATTAGCTAAAATATATAAGAAGCATGTATGTTAATAGCAAATAATAAAGTAACCCAATTAAAGTGGATGAATGAATATGAACAGACATTTTGCCACAGAAGACAGAAATGGACAACACGTATATGAAAAGGTGCTCAACATCATTAATCATCAAAATCACAATGAACTGTCATCTCACGCCTGTTAGGAAAACTCTCATCAAAAAAACAAGAGGTAAATGATGCTAAGGACATGAAGAAAAGGGAATATTTGTACATCGTTGGTGGAAATGCGAAATGGTACAGTCACTATGGAAAACAGTATGGGGATTCCTCAAAAAATTAAAAATACGACTAGCAATGCTTGTCTGGTTATACAGCTGAAGGAAATGAAATGACTATGGCTAGTTACTCCTGTTAGCATGAGAGGTCCCAGAGACTAGAACCTCACTCCAGATTCTTGCATCCTATGTGTAAAATTAACATGCATGGCACAGCAGACAAAAGACAAAAGCAGAAATTTACTGAAATAAGCAAGAGAGATGGTACACTTCTCAAGGTTATGAGAAGCTGACCAGATTTAGGAGGACACCAGAAATTGTCCCACTTAAGTACACATTTTTGTAATGGGGATCTTTGTTGTCCCTCCCTGTTGCTGCCCCAGGGGTTTTCCCTACCTGGTATTACCAGGAAAAAGGTGGCAATTTCTGGGGATAGGCGGTCCCTTTATTGCTCAGACTCCTTACCCATAATTCAGTCTGTTATAATGAGCTTCAGGTATGACCCAAATACAATTTTAGGTTAAGCAGTTTATAAGGAGACAAAGGCTGCCTCTAGGTGGCTACAGCAGTCAGTGCGCCTGTGCTCCATTTGAGCTGAGTCCACGGGACTGCCTTAGTGGTTCTGTTTCTTGGCCGCAAGAAGCATGTACTGCTCCTCCGCTGGTCCGAATTTTGCACGACCGTTTCAGCTCCTGGTCTGCCTCGGCATTCCCAGCCCCCACCCCTTTTCTCTGTTCCAGCCTTAACACACCTAACACTATCTGCACCCCATATTCCTTGAAATATTATTTACATTAGTCAAGTTATGGAGACAGGCTGTCTGGACAAATGAAGAGATGAAGAAAAATGCAATACAGTGGGTCCTCAAATACATCATTTCATTTGGTGTCATTCATTTATAATATTAAGGTGAAGAAAATAATTTGATTCCCAGCCAGCATCATTGTCTGTGTGGATATTACACGTTCTGTCCATGTCTATGTAGGTTGTCTCTGGGTACTATATTCTCTTCCCACAGCGCGAACATGTCTTGTTAGGTTCAATGGCCTATCTAAATTGCCCCAATCTGAGTGAATATGGTGTGGCAGAAAACTATAGCTTAATATTAAACATGTTTCAGATCTTTATAAGTTTGGTGATGATTCTGTGACCAGAAATGTGGCATAGGAACTTACCTTTTGTCTATATGAATTAGACTATCATAAAATTGGTTTTATTTTTCAAATTGAAGTTTCCAGGAATCCTTATATACCGGGGACTATTATTCAGTCTTTAAAAAGAAGGCACTTCTATCTGTGACAACATGAGTGAATCAGGGCAGCATTATTCTATGTCAAATAAGCCAGAGAGGAAAAGACAAACACTGCATGGTTTCTCTTGTCTTGGAATCGAAAGAAAGAAGACGAACAGATTGAGGAGAATGGTAATTTCCTAGGACGGAGAGCGTGAGAGAACTAGGGAGATGTTGATCCTTTCAAGAGCAGAACATTTTAATTTTGAAGAACACACATTATAAATTTTAATTTTCTGGTGTGCACTTTTGTGCACTTTATGATGACTTGCCTACTTCCAAATTACAAACATTTTCTCCTATTTTTTTCCTACAATTCTTATATTTCCAAGTTTTACGTTTAGGTCTATGATCCACTTTGAGTACATGTATATTTTTATGTGATATATGAGAAGACAAACTATGACATTTTTTCCTCTAGAGCAATTTGTTAAAAAGAGTATTCTTTCTAGAATTATTACAGCACATTACATTTGTCAAAAATCAGTTGACTATGGTGTGCTCTGATGGAGCGGTGGTTGGGTCAATCACCCCTGAAGGAGTGCACCAGCCACATACCCTCGGTTTGAGTCTGGGAGGAATAACCAGTGTGAACAATTAAATAAAGATGCTCTAAAAAAATCAATTTGTTATAGATAGACATGTAGGTCTATTTTGGACTCTTAATTTGTCCCATTAATCAATATATCTATTTTACCACTAAAACCACACATTCTTGATTACAGAAATTTTAATGTAAGTTTTGAAATCTGTCTTTGTATGTCTTCAAATCTGTTCTCCTGTTTCAAAAAATAATCTAGGATCATTGCCTTTTGATGTAAATTATAGAATCATTTTTCCAATCTATAAAAATGAACCTCCTTGGATTATAATTAGTATTCTTCTGAATCTATGTGTCATTTTAGGAAGAACTGGCAATGGTAATGAATTTTTCAGTCCATAAGCACTACATATTTCTCAATTTATTTAGATTATTTAAAATATTTCCCATATTTCTTTTTTATTTCCAGCATACATTCGCTGCACATGTTACATTAGTTAGATTCATCTCTAGGTGTTTTATAGTTCCTTTTTTAATGCTATTATAAATTATGAAGATTTAAATATTTAAATGTTCAATTTTTAGCATAGTATACACACTTGATGTTTATAAGTTGAGCATATATCCATAATATATGTGATTTTTATAAACTCATTCATAATTTCTAATAGATATTTTATAGATTCTTTGGGATTCTTCTCATAAATGACTAAAATTCTCTGAAAGTAACCATAGTTACACTTTCATTCCTTTAAATCTGTGTGCATTTTAATTTACTTATCTTGTCTTACAGCATTGACTAGGAACCCCTGTTTAACATTGCATAAAGAGGGTAAGATTGGGTATCCTATGATTGTTCACCCCATTATTGAGAAAACACAGTTCTGTTATTGTTAAGTTTGCTGTCAGTTACAGGTTTTCGTAGCTGTGTTTTATCAAATAAAAGGATACTCCCTTATTCTTAGATTACTGAGAGATGTATATGTTTAATTAGGAACAAATAAAGAATACTTTAAATTATTTATTACATCTATTAAGATAATAGATTATTTTGATATGGTGAATTGCAAATATTGATTTCCAATGGCAAATCAGCCTTGAGTTTCTGGGATAAATGTCATTCATTCATGCTGCATCATTCTTTCTAGATGCTTCCAGATGTGATATCTTAATTTCTTAAAAATGTTTGCATATATACCCATGCAAAAATATAGACTCTGCCAAGGTTGCTTTGTGTGTGAACAGTTTTAGCATTAGTCTAATTTTATTGTGATTTTTTGTCTGGTTTTGGTATCAGCAAGCCTCCTAGCATGAGTTGAAAAGTGCTCTCTCATCTTCCATTTTCCAAAGGAGTTTATGTCAAATTGGCGTAATTCTTTAAAATATTTTGAAGAATTTAAACTGTTGCCACCTGGGCATGGAATGTACTTTGGGGGAAGATTTTAAGTTATGACTTCATGTTATTTAATATATATCAGGTTATTTAGATAGCCTCCTTCTTTATTCATGATCTCCTATAGTTTTTTGTATTTTCAAAAATGCATCTATTTTATTCAAATTTTATTGACATAATGTTGATCACAATATTTTATTATATTTTAAGAAATGTAGTTGTATCTTCCCTTTCATTATTGATATTTTTTTCTACTTCTTTTCTTCCTTTGATATACTAGCCCAACTTTGAACATTTTAGTGAACTTTTGAGAAAAAATTAGAGATTTATCAATTTTCATTTTTTAAAATTTCCTTAATTCCTGCTCTTCATTTTATAAATTCTTTGCTTCTTATTGTTAGAGCTATGTTTTTCTCTTTGATGTTTTTAAGGTATTTATTGATGTGAGATATTTCTAATAGCCATTTGTTATCATTATCTCCATGTGCTCCTTTAGCTCTGTCTCTTACTTGATATGCTTATTTTCATATTTATTCACTGAAAAATGGCTTGCAATTTCTCCCATTTGAATAAAAACTTATTTTGAATCATATTTTTAAATCCAAATATTTGGGGGGCTTTCCAAATTATTTCTACAATCAATATATATCTTAATTCCTTAATACTTGGTAAACTGCTAAAGCTGGATATTTGTTTTCTAACCTATGAATGTTATATCTTGATGAATATTCTCTATGCACACTAGAAGAATGTGTATTCTATTGTTGTGGCATAGAATGTCCCATAAATGCCAATTGGATCCAATTGGTTGATTGTGTTATTCTTTTATATCCTTTATATCTTCATTTATTTTCTTCCAGTTTTAGTACTGAGAAGGAATTGCTGCAGTTTTTAACATATAATTGATTTGTCTCATTGTCCTTTTAGGTCTGTCAGTCTTTGTTTCATATATTTTTATGAATTATTAGGTTAACATATATGATGTTTATGTCTTCTTGATGAATTGTTTCTTTTATTACTATAATTCCACAGCTTTGTATATTCTGGCAGAAGACAAAAGACCCTTGGGTTAGAGACAAAGTCCTTTTATTACTCACAAAACAGAAAATAGCATGGAACTTCCTATTTATATCAATTCCTCTTTCCCCTGGATCTCATGAGAGTGAGATAAAGGCAAACTCAGGTAGCTGCTGCAGTAACAGTGGATTTGTGTCTCACTGAGTGACTCCAAACTTAGGGCACCCAATATTATAAAGGGGACTGCTAGGAAAACCTCCCCAACATTTTTTCTGAAGGAATTTCTCTCTATTATCCTGAGACAGTGCAGAAATCTACTCAATTCCCTGGATATATAGGGAGACAAGACTCTATCTTACAAAGACATTCATTGCACAAATACTCTTAAAGAATTGTCCATATTAAAACCTATCACAAGATGTCATGATATGTTAGAGATCCATGGAGAAATGTATTACGATAATATGTCTCTTTATTCTTGGAGATATTCTTCATTCTAGATTGTATTCTGTTTGGTATTAACATAGGCACTTGTTATTTTTAATCAGTGTTTGCTTGACATAAATTTTTCTATCCTTTTACTTTAAGCTATCAATATATTTATATTTATAATGAGCTGTCTTCTTTTTTGAGGGAAACACTTGGCCTTAGTTTTTCATTCAATATGGTGCTATGTCTTTTAGTTGATAGGTTTAATCCATTTACATAAAATGTAATTCTTAAAATTAATAAATTTAAATATATTCATTCGGTGTTATTTTCTATTTGTGTTCTCTCTGCTACCCTTTCCACTTTTTCTATAGTTTCAATACAGTCTATATTAAAATTATATCGTCCCACTGAAAAATCTATTATTTCACTTCACCTTACAACCTTACTTACACAAACTTTCATTTCCCCATACTCTCATGTTTTAATTACATGTTTTAACATTTGTTGTAATACAGATAGGTTGGTGATGAGTTTTCTAAGCTTTTGTTGGTTTGAAAAAGTCTTTGTTTTTATTATTTCCAGTCTTCTTCTTGTCTTGATTTAATTTTTAATTATCTCTATTTTATCAAATTAGCAGTTAGGTTATTACTTTTAGAACTTTTTTATGTCTAATGAATTTAATGTACAAATTTCTGTTAAGCTTTGTTTTTGATACATCTCACAAATTTCAACAATTTTATATTTTCATTTTTAAATTTCTCTTGAGATTTCTTTGTCCCATATAACACTTAGAAGACTGTTGAATAATTTTCAGTGGGAGGTGGACATTTCTTTGGTTGTTTTACATCTCAAGTGAAAGTAGAATATTGGTTTAGCTGCAATTTGTCTTCCTTTCCCTCTAGACAGGTTAAACCTTGTTCTGTATATTTATTCGCTCTTTCAATGAATCTATTTCAATGGGTATAAGACACACTTTTCTTATTTCAACACTGAAATTAAGATGTATCTTACAACTAATCTGTTCAACCAGGGTTGATCAGGCAATCTTGTTTATCATTGCCCGAGTAAAGATGTAATTATCATGTAAGCATGGTCAAGCATTAAAAATACTATCAGTAAACTTTCAGAATGGATACCAGTGACTTTGACATAAATAAGTAGGAAAATAAAACCTTGAATACCATGTACCTGTGGAACCATTTTTAAATGCTTAATACATGATGTGGTAGGAGCTGCAGGAATGATAAAACTGGAATGTGTAACAGAATTCCTGAAATCAAAACAAAAATAATTACAAGATAACTTAAAAAATGATCACCAATACCTTTTTATCATATATATGCACATATATACCAAAATAATAATATTAGATATATGGATATATCCTCCTAAAAATGCCCCTTAATATTATATTATTTTGGTATTGAGGATGATATCAGTCATGTGGGGGGAACATGGACATCAATGGCTGATTTAAAAACTCATTAGAAGACTTAGATTCTGAATATAAAGACTTTTTAGGATGATCCCACCAACATTTTATCCTGATCTTTTCTTTTTATGTAGACAGAAGACAACTACAATAAAAATTAATGTTTTCATAAGTATGAGATGAACATCCTGGTGGAGGAGCAGCTGGGTCAGTCATCTCCAAAGGAGTGCAGGTCACACACCCCTGGGTTTGAATTGCTGGTGTGTGTGTGTGGAGGAGACGGTGGATAGTAAGTGCGAACAACAAATAACAATAAAATAAAACGCTTTTTCCTCCTCTCTCTTCCTACCTGCCTACTTGCCTTCATTCCTGCCTACACCACTCTTTAAAAAAAAAAAAAAGTATAATCATTTCTTTTAATATTTGAAGTTAAAAAGTCTTACTGGTAAGTATTGTATCTTTTAATTGACTGATTTTTTTTTTTCTTTCTTAACTGTACAGAAAATCAGTTACATCTTATAAGTAATAGCATGAGATTTAATAAAACATGGTTACTGATAACGGCTCATGTGCAGAAATTTTTAATAATTTAGAAACTCATTTCTATTCATATTTCATGAACTCTCTTTATCTTCTAAACAAAATCTTTTTTATTACAACTTAAATGCAATTCTCTTCATAAAATTTCATCATTAACATCAACAAATATTAACCACAGTCAGAGACCATCAAGGCAGGAAAAGAGAAAAGACAGAGAGTCAAGCTGACAATTCTCCTTTAGAACAGATTTCAGTGTTTAGATATTTCCAAATAAATAAGATTCATTGCTGTTCAAAACTTTGTTTAATATCAAACATAAAAATGGCATATTATTGCTTTAACAGAAAGAGTAACTTCATAGATAAATCTGTGATGTAAATATCATTGCTCTGTGAAGTCTGTAATAAAAGCTTTAATGGTAAAGAAAAACCTTTTGAAACTTTCAATTTCTACTATTTTTTAAGAAAAATGTTTTTTTCAACAAATTTGTCTGATATTAGTTGACTCTTGTCAAGAACTTGAGAGACTCTGATAATGAAAGGCAATTATGTGACTTGGAACCCGTATGATCTAAGGAATCAGAGTTGGAAGTTTGTTTCCAATTTTTGCCACTTATAAAAATTGGGTGAATTTAAGCAGTGCACTTAACCTCTCCGTTCCTATTTCTTCAACTCTAAATGATAATTTAAAAATAATCTTTGACTAATGAGTCAATATTTATATAATACTTCAGGTAGCCAGGTAATATATTGAATATGTTATGCACATTATTCCATTCAGCTTTCACATGATGTCTTTCACAAAAAAGGTTTTGCAGATAAGACACTAACAGAGTTACTACAGGTTAAATAAAATAAAATAATACTCGGTGTGGAGAACAGGAACTCATGGTAACTATAATGCTTATGTCAACAATGACGACAGAAGTAATGGTGACAAAATGACAATGATAATATTTATATGCTTAAGCGTTGCACTACCATGTTAGATAACTATTGGAAATGTAGCATCAGCTGAGTATTTAATAAGCATTTATTGAATGTCTATTGTGACCAGACCCTGATAGAGAATGATGCTCTATTTAAGGAGTCTTTAAACTTGTAGGGAAGGAGAGAACATTATCAGAAGAGGAAATTATTAAGGGAAGGAAAGATGAGGGAGGGAAGGAAGGAAATTGGGAGGAGAAAGCAGAGAGGAGATATAAGGGGAAAAGAAAGGCAGGCAGAATAATCTTGCAGCACAAACAGTACTACAAGCCATGCATCAGGACCCACCTTCAGAAATCAACTGCTGGAAGACACGTGTAAACACAGCATTTTTTCTTAAGGACGTGTAGTAATGCACAGAGCCTGTCAAATAGGACTTTATGCAAAAAGACGGCAAGATCACTGGTCCTAATTCAAATTCTTAAAAAAAAACAACAAAAAACACTGTAGCACATGTATATACAATCGATATTATGAAATGACACTCAAATACCAAATCCAGTGAGAAAGAGATGGTTTTTTTTTCCATTCAAGCTGTAACCAGCTTTTGCTTTTTTTTCAAATATGCATATCTAAGGATTATGGAAAGAGTGGGGAGGGTTATCGAAAGCAAGTAGTAAGGAGAAAAGAGGCAGGAAACATCATACTAGCTTCCAGCTGCCTCAAATCCCTTGGAAAGAGGTTTGATATAAATTCTATCAAGAAAAATAGGTGCATTCTATAGCTTTAGATACATTTTGTGCTGATCCAGTTAATATGTCAAAATGTTCTGCTTCAAGCAAGAAGACAGAAAAGCTTTGCCACACCACAAAGGAGCATCTTAATCCCATCTCTTCTTTGTCACCCTCCAAGGAAATAGCATTATGTAAGCATCTGATTTGCATCAGGGGGGCGGTCTTGATTTCTGAAAAAGCTGTTTGCAATTCAATAAGCTCCATGCACAATGTTGCCTTTCATGTGATTCCTTGTGGTGCTGTTGATAAAGATCTTTATACTCTTCCTGCCACAGTGGATAACACTGAGGGGATTCTGGAAAATCAAATTTGGTCTCTGCAAATAAAGGAAATGTATGAAGATTGAGAGATGAGCTTCCTGGTTTACCATCTCCGACCTGTATTAGGAAAGTTTGCAAAAGGGCACTAGATTAGGTAGAGGCAAGACTGAATTGATGACCTAGAAATGAAGACTGGGACAGTATGAAAGAGAGAGGGTAAATGGAATATGGGGGTGGGGTGGGGTGGGTTTAGGGAGAGTAAGAAAGAGAGACACAGGCAAACAGCAGAGACAGAGAAGACAAAGAAAAAATAGAAGCTGCTTGAGAGGCGGATCATGAGGTAGGAAAGCAATTTTGCAACCCTTGAGAAGGTCAAAAGTTCATATGAAATTCATCAAATACTCATTTCCCTAATTCATTCCTCTCAGCCTTCTGAGTATGCTGGTAATGCCACAGGATCTTGTAAAGCCTAGGATTTTCTTTCCATTTCCCATTTTGAATAGTTAAATAACAACCACCTTCTTTATAGCCCTGTAAATCTTAATTCTGTTTCCATCTGAGCTGAGTTGTTAAAAAGTTAATGATTTAGAGTTGCTTCCTGCTCAGGGTTGCTTACTCTGGCAGGAAACTTGGAGGTAAGGTACTTTTTATGTGATGGGCATGGCGGTGCATGGGTCACTAACCTGGATTTTACAACAGGTATTGGAAGCACCCTTCAAGGATAGACATCTCTGCAAATGTACTAGAAATCAGAAGAGATACCACTGATACTGGGGGAAGATAAGGAAAGAGAAGTAACCAAAACAATAAAAGTCAATGAAAAAAGAAAAAAACTTAAGAAAAAGGACCGTGCATTGTGTAACAGTCACCACAGAGCCTGGTACAGGATGATGGTCAAAAAGTACTCAGTGCTCATCCTTATCCAGTCCAAACCCTGAATTAATTGCACTGGTGCCTGTAATAAAAATAAGAACACAACAAGATTTCTACTCTCAGATGGTTTCAAGTCAGGTGGGGGTGACAACAGACAAATCAAGAAGGTAAACCATACATAGAGAGAAAATACAGGTGTCTCTACTATATTGTCCTCAAACTACTTGTTGCTTCAAACTTGTTCCAAATGGCATGTAGTATTTTGGAGAAAAGAAAATTATTATAGAAAGTACAATTTTCCAAGCTAATATTATTGATATTTTGCGGTGGACCATACGCTGTGGTTTGGGCCATTCTCCTGTGTGTTGCAGGAAAATCAGCCACGTCTCCGCCTCCATGTACTGGATGAGCCTATCAACCCATGCCCACCTGTAATGACCAAAGATGTTGCCAGATGTTCCCTAGGGAGACAAAAGATAAATAACCTGGTTGAGAAAAATGCCAGAGAGCATTCAAGTTTGTTTTTCATATTACTCTTCAGATTTTTAATGTATTGATCTTTGTGTTTTATATCACATATGTAATGAAAGTGGCAAATTGCTAGTCTTCCTTTGACAGCCCACTCTGTCCTTCCATGGTAGTGGGAGCACATGACCACACTATCAAAAACTACACCTCCCAACTTCTTTTGCAGGTAAATGTAGCCATAGTCATAGTAACAAAGTTAATGAAGTAATTAGTGGTCCTTCTAGGCACTGGCATTAAAATGAACAAATCCTCTTTGTCCATCTCTTTCTTTCCCTTTTACTATCAGCTGAAACATGGACATGGCAGAACAGGCTTCAACACTGCAAGAAAGACAGCACCCTAAAAGACAGGCTAGTAAGAGGACGAATAATCTGGTGAGTGACAGATCCCTGCCATTTCTTAATGGAATAGAACAATTTCATCAGTCTCATTCACTTACTTGAGCCTCTTATGTATAAAGGATAAAATCTTCTTTATTTAAGCCACTGTGTTTTGTGGCCTCTTTGTTACAGAAACTTAGCCTTTACCTTAACAGATGTATTTATGTTTATATAAATATATGTTATATATAAAATATATATGTTATATATAAAATATATGCTATATATAAAATGTATATATGATTCCATGTACATATATATTTTACACACATGCTCACACACATTTATGATCAATACACACAATTCTGGTTAGGCCAGCCATTTTGGAAAAGCAAATTATAAAAGCAGATGCATGTCCACACTAGAGTATTTCTTTAAAAAGGTATAGGAACGTAGATAATGGCGTAATTAATTCTACCAATGTGACTTTTGGTCTTTAAATGATGAATAGGAGTTTGTCAGAAAGATTAATGAACCCCTGAAAGATTGTTCTCTGGTTTCACAACTCTGAAGATGCTCATCCAGAAAGAGACAGTGGTAGCTACCCAGAGGGTAGAAAAATCATCTGTGTCACACGGACATTTGTTCTTACTCCAGTCACCCAGCTACACTCCTACTTCAAACAGAAGGAATATCAGACTTCTGGAAGTGACAATGCTTTAATACATGTCAGAATCTAGATATGACCACTGCCCATAATATAGCCACGGCAAGGTAGGACTAAGTAGAAGCGACACAGTGATTTTCTACTTGTCAATTATTTTTTTAGAGTTGCTCAACCTGGGCTCAACCTTCACAGCCAATCACACAGCTGATGAGAAGTCTTGCCATTAAGAACGTCCTCATAAGAGTCCCAAAGTCCAAAATGGCTTAAATCAATATGTAAGGCTTGTGCTAAGACACCCCCCAACCCCCACTTTATCTTTAAAGTCACCCTTCTTCATTGAAATGTAATTAGCATGTTAACTTTCTTGTCCATAACTTTCACACACTATAACAGATCCTATGCTGACCATATCTGGTGCGAAAAGAGGTGACACCCTTTTTTCAGGAATTTTCTGCCTGTTCGCTCCAACCCAAAAATATTAGCATAACACCATTTATAGCTGCTGTATTCCCACCTCCTGGAACCCTAAATTGCATATTAATCTGATGCCCTGGACCTATTCCTCTTTGTATTAAACGTTCTCTTTTCCTTCCCCTTCCCTTCATATTGTCAGTGTTTTAATGAGTCCTCATTTCGTCCTTGAAGTGGGGTCTAGAGGACACTTCCCAAGGATACACAGACAACTGATTCACCCGAATACTAAGTGTTCCCTTTCAAAGAGCTCCGTTTCTTTTGCTATGTGGAAAGTCTCTGAAAGAAACTCACAAAATTCGAATTCGAATGCACTTTTAACTTTTTGTTTTCTTATGATAGCTTCCTCTATTTTCCATTAAATTCTGCTTCTTAAAACATTGCCATCCAGGAAAATAAATTAGCATTTGAAAACACACTTATTCAAAAGATAAACACTGATTCAAATAAATTTTTTAAGTTAAATTAATCTGTCTCATGAAAATCATTGTGCATTTATGCTAACTTACTTACATTATTGAAAGAATTAATTATGTGAAAAAGCCAGTAAGTTGGCCTGGTACCATTTTTTTTTCTAGAAATTTGTATTTTCTCATATGGAAAAAATTCATGTCACATTCCTAAGATGTGTTTCAATGATATGTTAGTGTTATAAAGTCTAGTATTCCTATGTATTGATGTATCAGTCAGATTTTTCAGGAAACCTGAAAATGCCTAACTTTTACCAGATTCTTAAAATATAATTGGTGTTCGTGCAGTGGGCTATACTCAAACATCTCTTATACTTGAAATGATGTCCTAAGGAATCCTAACATTTTTTTCTTATTTATTAATTTCTTACTGAGTACCACTAGTCTCTTAAAAAACAAACAAACAAACAAACGAACAAACAAAAAACCTTTGATTTCCTTAAAGTTTTTCTTTGCCCTTTAGTTTTTTCCTATTGTATAGTTGCAAAAGACCCTGTCTCTTCATCTAATTCTTTCTTCTTGAACCAACTCAATGTTAATCTTTTCCTTTGAAGAATCTGAGTGGTTCTGTTGCATTCACATTTAGT